>CM024957.1:35426106-35496690 GCA_014282245.1 Rhododendron simsii | reverse complement strand
ACAAGCCTAACAAAAAACCATTAGAAAGTATAATAGAACCATAACATGGTATAACTAAGGCATAACCAAAAATCCAATCAAGGCATAACTAAAAACCAAGTCAAGGCATAACCAACCAAGTTATGCCTGTTATGGTTTTGTTTATGATTATAATGGTTTTAGTTATGAATTGTAATGAATTTAGTATAACTTATAATGGCTTTTGTTATGCCCAAAAGTTACGGTGTCCCCAAAATGACCGGGGGACAACGAAGCTCATTCCCCTACAAGTTGTGTGTTTGTGTGATGTATATTTACTTACTGTATTGAGAGAGAGAGAGAGAGAGAGAGAGAGAGAGAGAGAGATAGCCAGCCGTGGGATCTGATGTTTTTTGTATTAGTATTTATTTCTGTTGTTTAACTTGATTTGTCTGCGTGTTGTATTATTTTGGAAGAAGTGGTAATAATATGAGAGTGAAAATTTCTAATCTCAACATTTTGTCATGTTTTCCAAGTAGAATTGTAAGAGTGTCTGTAAGGGAATGTTTTATGATCAGTGGATGGCTACGATGAAAGAGATGCAAATTTGTGTCCGGATGATTCCCACTTGCATCCAACAGTTCTGGACACAATACATCCGGACACAATGTTGTGTACAAATTTATATTTAAAAGTCGTGCTTGTAAACTTTTTGAAGGGCAATAGCTCTATTTCGCTTTGCTTCAACATCGAGTTTGCATGCGAGTTGGAAACCTATCAAGGTGAAGTTACGGCTTTTTTTCTACAAATGGTCTCCAATGTATTTCTGAATTTTCAATTTCGTCTCCATTGTACATAATTTGTCTATTGCATTCATAATATTTACAATGTGTATTTAAATGGTCCTTGAGACTTAACTCAATCTGTGTTTGCAGGGGTATTTTCGTAACTCCATCGTTAAACCAACATCACCCCGCACAACTTCATCTTTCAATCTCAAACACACTAGTCCTATTGAACCCCAACCCCACGTTTGCACCTATTGACTTATGGAGAGCAGCATCCACCCTATACTCGAGACACTCCCTGCTGGTGCGAGGCAAATGTATTGAGAGGACTAACTGCCTTCACCCATCGGTTCTGTATGGGCAGGATTGTGAAGCCCCTTATGTCCGTTTGCCGCTAAGTACATGGCTTTACACTGCCCTTTAAAGATTAAGTTGCACCTTCCCCTACTAGCAATCGCTTTTGGGTGAGTTGGTTAGCACTTGATCCAACAACACCCTTCTGTAAAAAAGTTAATCTCCAATTTGACATGCTTGGTCAGACGCTCTCCAGTTTCAGTTGGGTCCAATTCAAGCATGTGAATTTGATACCATGCATGGTGGTGATCTACATACAGTTAGTTACCAGCATCCAACTGTCATTACTCACTCGACATAATTCCTAAGCCATTAATTTCCAACCCAAACACTTAATTTCCAGTATAACAAAGATATTGTTGGTTTTGATTTCAGTGAATACCCAGAGGACGAGGTAATTCTATTCATCAAAGTAGCTCTATTTTCTACCCAAGCATGCAGATTCTAATCAAAGACCAGAAATGAAGCTACAGTACTCAACGATAGCTATTGACGGAGCCAGGGGCACATCTGGCACATACGTCCCGAGGATTGGTTGGTCATAGTTCACGGGTGACCTCCCACTTTGCGACACAGATGTTACCTAGGTGATGTATGTACAATGTCTTGAGTTAGATTATTTTCAGGACTACCATAATTGTGACATGTAAGTTGTATTTTAAAAAAAAATATTTATATACGCTTTTTCCCAACGAAACAGCCTAGCTTGTTCATTTGGAGATTCTTCTTGTTCTATTCCTTTTGTCAGCCTAACAGTTGTATATGTTCTTTAATACAGTATATATGTTATAAGAGAGAGGGAATGGGCTAAGATGAAAAGTCATTTGGGGCTTTGCTGGTGATCAATGGTGCTATGGAAATAGACATCCGGACAAAATTATTCTTCCTCTTTCCAGATTAGGAACCTAATGATGATGAAATATTTGTACGCTCACTTTTTCTTTTTCTTTAGGAATACATTCTAAACTTGATGAGAGGTCTATTTCTTTAGAGAAATCATTAGAAATTATTCCAAAGAAAAGGATTTGAATCGAAAGATGCATAAATTAAGAAAAGAAAGATGAAAATTGCAAAAGAAAAAAGTTATGAAGAGGAGGACATCCTTCCTCTCAAAATTAGGAATCAACGAAGAGATGTTCTTCACTCTCTTTGGGAATAGTTAGAAATCATTCCAAATTTTACGAGCGGTTTGTTTCTCTTTTGAAATCTGTAGAGGAATCATTCGACATATGAAGAGCGGTCTAGATTTAAATTTCAAAAGATGCATGAACTAGGCAAATTCACCCTTATACATTCAAGGCGAGTGTCAGCAAAATGGCTCTTATGAATTATTGCTATTAATATTTTTTTAATAAGTATTAAATTGTTAACCATCAACACATCTAAAAGCTTAAACTGTTAGAGAGAGTGACAACTTTATAATTTATATTCTCAACACGCTCCCTCACATGTAGCTAGACTCTCCTCTATAAGCGGGCTAGACACATGTAAATTTTAATCATTAGGTAGGCGGTGAGTTTCGAACTTAGGATTTATTGCCTGCTTTAATACCATGTAGAAATTTTATGTCCATCTCAAAACTAATTGGCGATGAGTGGAGAAGTCCCAAATTTTATTAAGTAATCACTCATTTCATTCCTAAGCAATGTGAGATTCTATTTAAATAATAAAATTGCCATTCTCTCTAACAGCTTAAGTTTTTAGATGAGCTGGTGGTTAACGATCTAACATGGTATCCCCTTCGAGTATAATAAAAGTTCCTTTTGCCAAGCAAAAAAAAAAAACAATCTAACATGGTATTAGAGAGAGGCTCGTTCCACCCCACATTTAAAAAAAAAATTACAATCCACATCCCATGATGACAGACCAGCAAAAAGGTTATACGATGATAGGACCCAAAAGTGGCCACACGTGACATACCTCAAATGCGGCTGCACGTGAGGGGGGATGTTAAGGAAATAGAATCCCACATTGCTTGGGAGTGGAATGGGTGATCACTTAATAACATTTGAGACTTCTCCACTCATTGCCAATTGATTTTGAGATGAATATAAAATTTCTATAATAAGTACTTCTGAACTTTCATTAAGATATGGTTAACATTTATGTGAGTAAGATCTTTTTCTCATTTATCTATATATAAAAGACTTAATTTTTCTTTTCTCCCCAAAACTATACCCATTTTGCCTACTTCATTCCTGAACTATGGAAAAAATTATTTTGTCCCTCAATTTCCTAGTTGCAATCTAATATTTCCTCCAATTTCAAGATAAAATTTTGTCCAATTTCGTACTATATAAGATGAAATAGATTGCAAATTAGAAAGTTGAGGAGGCAAAATTATTATTGTTTACATAATTTAAGGATGAAGTAGAAAATGTGAATAATTTAAAGGATAAATGAGAAATAAAAGAGAGAAGACTCTAGATAGAAATTCAAGGGAAAATGCTTGTATTGGTACAAATTCGCGTGCATCCTACACGTGCTACTCGTTATTACGCCTGCACATTAAATTGTTAAGTCTTGGACAGTTTTGAAAAGAGGGTAAATATTTGAGTCACCAATTAAACTGTGAGTTTTTTGCTCAGCGAAGAAAAAAAAATTATTAAACTTTAAAGGGTATATCGAGCAGAAGGGAAGTGAGAACCAGAAAATTCACCACAACTCAAGAGTTCACTTAAATCATGAGCCTTCTACCTTGAATAATTGTCGTTGGGCTTATTATCTTTACATCTCACTTATTGACACACACACCAAAAAAAACAAAAGGGAGTTAGACTACGAGCCTTATATATATAGAGAATGAAAATCCAAAACCATTTTCACCCAAAACTCTAGCTACCACCATGTATAACTCCACTGCAACTTGATATCATTGATCAAATGGAAATCCAAATCCACCCAACTGAAATAAGCCAAGGGGAGAATGACGTTCTTCAGCACCTAACATCGACCATCGGGGAGGTGAGAATATCGACAAAGGTGCCCAGAAAACCAGACTTTTCTCTTCAGCTTGCATTTGCAGGGTGCCAAAATATCTTTGTAAGCTCAAGGAAAGCGTCTACACCCTTCGCCTCTTCGCCATCAGCCCTATTCACCGAAATGAAGAACACCTCCAAAAACCCATGGAACACGTCAAGATGAGTTACACGGATAACTGCTTTGTCGACTAACCATGGGAATGAAGGGCCTGGAATTAGTGGAGAAGAAAAAAGCGGTGTTTTTTTTTTGCTCGGCAAACGAAACAAATTTTATAAATCTCGAAAGGGATACGTCGAGGGGAGGAGAGGGATGAGCAAACTAGCTCAAACCGAAAACAAGAGAAACAAAATGAAGAAGTGAAAACTCAAACACCCAGCCAGAGGTTGGATGCGCAACTCCTCCGAACTAGAGCTTGAGTTTATGAATACCTCCCAGAAAACATTTAAAATCCTCAACTGAGTACACCTTGATTACGAACTTGGCTTTCATCCACATAGCCACCCTTGTCTTAATCTGGTCCCCAACCTCGCTAGTTGACCGTAACACGTTGTTGAAAACAAGGTCGTTCCTTGCAAGCCACAAAGACCATAAGATAGCAAAGAAAGTCACCTCCCAAATGTGCCGTTCTAAACTCTTAAACCTGTTGTCAAACCACCAATTTGCTAAGTCTGCCAAAGAAGGGGGACAGACCCAGAGCATTTGCCACCACCCCAGTATAAGAGACCAAGTATTCCACGAAAACTGACACTGCAATAATAGGTGTTCCGGGGTTTCCTCAAAAGTAACACAGAATGGGCACTTAGACAATGGACCCTCCTGAATCACATTTTTGCTCACGAGAAGAGATCTAGTTGCTACTCTCCCTTGTACAGCCAACCAAGAGAAGATCTCTACCTTAGGCGGACTAAGGTTCTTCCATAAAGACCCCAAAACCTCATTTTTACCTTGGACCAACTGCTCCCATTGATCATATACAGATTTCATCGAGAAGCACTTGTTTGAAGACCAAATCCATTGCAATGTATCCTTTTTAGAATAGTCCAAAGTTACATTTTCTAGCCTTTGCTGTAACTCCACTTTTTGGAGTTCTTCCCAATCATATAGACGTCTTCCGAAAAGTAAATTCCAACTGCCTTCACCTGCCCCTTCCTTAACCATCCTGATCACTTGGTCCTTCTGAGTGGATATTCGGAACAACTTGGGGTACACCTCCTTGAGAGCCACCTCCCCCAACCAAATATGATCCCAAAACAACGTTTCTTGGCCTGACCCCACTTAAACTTTGAACCCCGCTTGAATTATAGAACCAATGCCCGAAGACGCATTCCCTATGGAGCATATATCTTTCCATATAGCCGTGATCTGTCCTGAATTGGGAAGATGAGGAAGCCAGCAATTCAGATCAAGGTTGTATTTCCCTCTAATGACCTTGACCCAAAGAGAATCCTTGTCATTGCTAAACCTCCACCACCATTTAGCAAGAAGAGCTAGGTTTTGAATCTTCAAATTTTTTACCCCCAAACCCCCATGTTCTTTTTTCTTGACAACCTTACCCCAATTCACCAAATGAAGCTTCTTTTTATCAATAGAATCACCCCAAAAAAATTGTTTCTGTAGCTTCTCAATGGACTGAGCAACGGTTGCTAGCATCTTAAAAAGGGACATAAAGTAAATCGGCAAATGACCAAAGTTGGAGTTTAGAAGGGTAAGTCTGCCTCCTGTAGAATTGAATCTATTTCTCCAAATACTCAACTTTTTTCCCATTCTGTTACAAGAATGTGTAGCGGAGATGAAGAAGTTGCTAGACAATGCAAAGAAATGCTACGCAGAAGACGTTATGCTTAATGAGAAAATGTTGTTGGTCGATGGTTGTTTCATCCTTGAATTTCTCTACAGATCACGATCACTTGAACTTAAGAAATTTGCCCAAAAAAAAGAAAAGTAGACTACTGATGGAGGAGAAAATAGCAACTCAAAGGTAAGGAAGCTTAAAACATCAGCTCTTTTATCGAGTGGCTTATTTTTTTTTGTCTTTATTCAATTTTTTTTTTTGTATTTGTTAATTTTTCATCAAATTTTTGGGAATTATTACATCCTCATGACAAGAGGAATCTAAAAAGTAAAAAATTATGATCGAAACCTAATTTTTTTTATATAAAGACAAAAATAAATCAATAAGCCAATTTTTTTTGTCTTTATTAAAAAAAATTGAATTTTGATCATAATTTTTTACTTTTTAGATTCTTCTAGTTATGACAATGTAATAATCTCTCAAAAATGACAAAAAACTAATAAATAAGAAAAAAATTTAAATAAGGAAAAAAAAAAAGTCACTTGACTTGTTTAGCCAAACGGCGTTGAATTCCCTCATTTGGTACTTTTAGCATCCAATTTAAGTTGCTCAATTCAAAATACTCTTCATGTTAGTGCATGCATGCTTTATATGTGTGAAGATTAAATATTTTAGGTGATCGATCATAGGATCTAATTATAATATCAAATTAATCCAAATAAATTTAGTAGCTAAACAAGGACGTACAACTTAACTCCAATGATTTTGCATTTTCAAAAGCAGGGACAAGCGACAAATCCTATTTTTGGTAACGGTATGACCGTCTACACTGTAGAAAATGACTTGATACTTCAGGAGAACCAAATTTCTTTCTTTGTGCTTGAGAAATTGTTCTAGCTCACTGAGTCACTGTGGGTCGGATCCCAGATTGTCCGGACAACAACTGGTCACCCACCAATTATGTGTGGGGGTGCTATTAGAAAAAGATGAGTCCGGTAGGAGTTTCCACCAACGCGAAAAATTGGTGTTCGCCCAGTGAGTATTGGGCCAGGAGTGTTAACCTTGTGCTTTTCCAACTAGCGAACCCCAACCCTTTAACTCTATGTCTCCGACTCTCCATTAGAATAGCATTTTTGGCATTTCCCTTTTGCTTTTAATTTTTTGTTGAATAAGATAGGTTAGGGCCCCCACTTATCTACACTTTCGCATATTTCAAGGCCACGATTGTCTTTGCAAATTACAATCAGGTCCCCAAATTCTGTTTGCTTTAATCATAAACTGAATTATTCAGTTATATATTAAATTAAAAAAGGTAGAGACCAAAACGTCCTAAAAAAGGAAGGTCGTATAGGTTCAATAATTTATTGCGTTTTAGTAGGATCATTAGAATGTGTAAAAGTAGCATAAGATATAGCAGGAATATAAAATATAAATTTAGTGCCGAAAAAGTGGGAGAAAATTCATTACTTTCTCGTGAGAATAAATTTTGATAAACAGAATGAAAGAGGCTCTTCTACATTATGTATATTAAATTAGGGGTAAAAAAGGTGATTAACATTTAGAGTAAGCAGCCACAATAAACATACAACCGGAATATTACAGTTTCTTTTTGGGAGGCGGGGGGGCTGCTCCCCCCTTCCTGCTCCCCTTCCTGCTCCCCCCCCTTTTCGGGCCCACTCCGGTCTCGCTCCGATGATCGGAAATGTTCACTTTGTAGAGCTCGTCGAGTAGAACAACCATGTCAAAAATCAGCTTGATTGGGTATCATTAAGTCCTTGATCGGAACCTTTTTATTTTAAAAAGAATGGATCCGAAACACTGAATCAAATCCATTGTAACCCATGGACCGAGAGTTAAATGAGCTCCGATCAGGCACTTAATGATATCCAATCAAGCTGATTTTTGACATGGTTGTTCTACTCGACGAGCTCTACAAAGTGAACGTTTCCGATCATCGGAGCGAGACCGGAGTGGGCCCGGAAAGGGGGGGGAGCAGGAAGGGGAGCAGGAAGGGGGGGAGCAGCCCCCCCGCCTCCTTCTTTTTGAGGGTTGCGGATGTGTGCTGTGCACGCGTTATGGGGCCCACCTTGGGGTCCATTATTTGATCTAAACATCGGCATATTAATTTCAAGGCAACTTTTGCATATTTCAAGACCATGTTCGTCTCGTTAAGTACGTAGTCCAAATAAAAATTTAAATCGATCAGATATCGGCAACTATGTTTTCATAGTGCATTTTTCATCCGAAAGAAACAGACGGAGAAACCGTTGTAGGTAATTTTTTTTCCAAGAACTTGTTAGTTAAAGAAAAATTATAAACTCAGCCCAATAGACTGATAATAGTAGGTGTGTGAATGTGTATAAAAGAGTATAAAACATAAACAGAAATATCTATTTTCCTTACCGTCTAGTGTGCTTATTGTCAGCCCAGTAGGTTGACAATAACAAGACCGATAAAGAAGAAATAATTAGCTTATTTGCTTATTTTTCTCTTAAATAAAAAAATTAGATTTCAATTATAATTTTTTACTTTTTAGATTACTCTCATCATAACAAAGTAACAATACACAAAAAAAAAAAAATTTGACGAAAAACTAAAAAATATAATTTGTTTGAATAAAAACAAAAAATAAGTCAATTAATTTATTTTGCGAAAAGACCATTTGAAGAGTCAAAGCACAAATCGTTGGCTCCCCTATTGGAGAAATAATATGGACACTTTACTTTGAGCATCTTACGGTTCTCCGCCTAATGCCAAGGACAACTGTTTTTGTTCGTAACAAAAATGTAGTGTATAAAATTTTTGTACTATGTGCAAGGTACAATACTTTTATATACTACTAGAATTTTGGCACAAACAAATTAAAATATTTTTGGCATTTTCATTTCCCAATTAAAAAACGCCCTCCTCTCTTATTTGGATTATTATAGAAAGAGAAGGGAAAATAACAAAATGAATTCAATCTTTCTGATCCCATTTTCTCTCCTACTTTCTCTCTCTTAATTATTCTCTTCTTTTTTGTTTTCTTTCCACAAGTTCCAAACAGAGCATGGTAAAACAGTGCAAGAAGCTAAAAATGGAATACTGATTATACGGAAAATCTAGTCTTCCAAACTTTGACCACGCGATTTAAATTGTTGAAATGTTATTTGGTCCAAATTTCAGAACCCTAGCAGTGCTGCAAAACTGCAGTGGTAACTGATCAAGATCAAGAAAATCAATTCATCAGCTGGAGGAACATATACCAACTTTTAGTGTTGGTTAATGAAGTCATACTATATTTGCTTAGTTTTTGTAGAGGACTTGCGTACTGTGGTTGGAGCCATCCAATATATGTTAGTCCATGTGCATCGAACTGCTCTGAATGCAGTTCAGTCCGTAGTTGTGTTTTATTCCCTAGTATCGCTCGAACGTACAGATGTTCCAAAATTATAATCCTTATAAAGTTCTTGAGTGTTTACCCACATTGGAAGCAAGGTACTTGATTCAGCTACTAGTCCTTTTTACCCTGTTCTTTAACGAGTATAAAAGACTTAAGACGTTAACCAACTCCAAACCACCACAAACATCAGTAGCGCTCTCTCCCCTCTTTAATCTTTCAACCCAAGGCCTTGTTACCCTTTCCCTCCTTGGCCGGCACAACCGCAAAGGTACCGACCAGAATCCACCAGCAGAGCGGGGGCGACCGTGGCTTGTTCACAACCTCCGACGTCAACGTCATGATGAAGCAAATCATGGCCACCCACACACCTGACGGCCGTGAATTCGACGTCAAGCCTCTGCTCCATGTCATCGAGGACGTCATGCACCATGCCAATTCTATCATACATGGCATTGCTCTTGTATGTATACACGGACACACACATTAACCTCCTGCGTTCGCTATGTTTGATACACATACAGTACTCTTTATTAATGTTCCAAGCGTTTGCTTGTATCATAATTACTAGATTGGTCCCAACTCTACGCGACCACATAATTGTTGCATGTTGGGTCTACTAGACTACTAGTACTACTATATGAGATCCACAACAGTGTGGCCGTGGAGGGTCCAGTCTGACCGACGAATAATTTATTTTTGCTTGTGGCTTCTTGATTAGTACGAGTGCCTAACCAACTGAAATTGTTGTGCAGGAAACAACACAAGAACAAGTACAGGCATTGGATGAAAAGGCCCTCCAGAGTGGGTTTAGTGACATGCTTCAACTTTTAGCATACCCAATCAATAGAATTGCCTGCGAGGTATGCATCTTTCTTAATGCCAAAACAGATATAGTATAAGTTATTTACCCAAAAAAAGATATAGTATAAGTTTAGGTTCTAAACGTCTAACTACATGAAAGGTTAGAGATTAGTCCCACATTGCTTAGTTATGGAATGAGATTAGTCTCACATTCTATCCCAAATAAGAAGTCAAAATAGGCCATAGTCCACTATGACAAATTCAAAAAAGGCTGCCGGCTGATAGACCCAAAAGTTGCTACACGTGCATGCAAGAGGAGGTGTTAAAGATTAGTACAACATTGGTTATGTGTAGAATGAGAAATCACCTAATAACGTGAGAAACGACTTCACTCATTGCCAATTGATTTTGGATTGAACATATAGCTCCCACGTAAAATGCTATCGTTAAAAAAAAAAAAAATTTAACTTTGTGCATTAAATTCATTCTAGGTGGGGCCCAAACTACATCAAAGTTGAATCTAGACTGCAAGCATTTTCTCGTGAACACTATATATTCTCGGTAGAAAATTGCTAGTATTGCAATCTTTAATTTGTTTGAAGTTATTACAAGAAAACGCAATTCAAAAACTATAAATCACAACGATGGCCGTTTGAAGCGACTAAAAGATTCACAATACGACGAGAGAAAATCCAATATGCTAACCAGCCACCACAAACACTCCTACTTGTATCTCTGTGTTTTCTGTGAAACCCAAAACTAGATTTCAATTCAATGGGTATATCCCCAAATTAAACCATGAACATGCTGTTCTTGCAACAGATCTCCTGCAAGTGTTTGGGGGGCTCCGATGCTCACGCAACCACGATAGGCCTCTTCAATACGCTTTCAAGCTACACGTGGGATGCCAAGGTGGTGATAGCCTTAGCAGCATTTGCCGTCAACTACGGCAAATTCTGGTTAGTCGTCCAGCTTTCCCCGACCAACCTTCTCGCCGACTCCGTTGCCCTCCTCAAGCAACTTCCGGTGATTCTAGAACAGGCCGATCCTCTTGAACCACCGGTCATTCTAGAACAGGCCGATCCTCTTGAACCACCGGACATTCTAGAACAGGCCGATCCTCTCGAAGCCCTGACCAACCTCATCAAGGCGATGCTAGATATGACCAAGTGCATCGTCAAGTTCAAGGAGCTTCCGTCCCTGTACATTACCCCGGAAACCCCAGCCTTGGCTACTGCCACTGCCCACATTCCCACGGCGGTTTATTGGACTATTAGGAGCATTGTGGCTTGTGCATCACAAATCATGAGCCTCATTGACATGGGGCATGAGTATGTTTCTCCTTAGCATTTTTTCTAGAGTAAATCTCTTAATATCACTTGTTCATGTGACAACAATAATTCGATATATGGCTCTTAGCCCATTTGACTGTACCTCTTGTCTTGCAAGGGGTAGGTCTGGCGGTCGAGTCTATGGATAGACATCAAATCCCCTTTGGTTGTTAACACTCTAATTTACCGGTAACCCCCTCTAATGTATATAATATTGGCAAAAAGAATATGTGACAACTATTCTAGATGTTAGAAAATTGGATTTTAAGTGTGAATGAAAAGTGATTTATTTTGGAGTTGCATCTTTTTATTGATACTTGTTCGCCGTGGACAAATGCGTCCTTTGCGAACAAATATGTCCCTTTTCCTGGTGACTAGTCATAGAGTCATTAGTTTCTCTATGTTTTTTTTTTTTTTTTTTTGCTAAGCAAAAAAATTTATTAATCTTTATAAAGGATTACAAAGATTAAAAGGATCAAGGGCACACCGGCAAAAGCCACCTGAGACCTAAAAGAAGGCAAGACGCCAACTGAAGCCCAAAAAGAACCATCGAAACCCAAACAAAAAGCAAACAAAGACCCAACTGAGCCTCACACCCAAAGCCTAAACCCCACCAACAACAACACAGAGCGAAAGCCAAAACCAAAACCAAATAGCCGCCAATCAAACCAAAACAAGAAGCAAGACACCTCAAACCCACCCAAACTGTAGATCAAAAAGCCATAGAGAGGGATGCATCCTCCACGAAATTACCATCGTCCTCCGAGATATCCTCTTCCTCAAAATCATCTATAGGATGTATCCTATCTTTTAATTCTTCCTCTTGCATTTCAACAAATCTCCTCAGATTATAATTCCTCCCTCCTTTAATTTCAATACCTAAAGTTTTACCAAAGTCCAACATCTCACGAGCTTCCTTAAAAAACATTGAGGAATAAAGGCTTTCTTATTTCTATGATTCACTTTATCGAATTTAGCCTCTATCTTGGCAAGGTGCTGTTTCTTTTTAATTTTCCTCTCCGATCTATAGGATGTATCCCTCTTTTAATTCTCTATGTATATTGCATCATTCATTCTTTTTGGTTATGAATTTTTCCTTCCATTCGAGTTCATCCATATGAGAGAGTAAAAATACAAGGATGTTCAAGTTCAACAAACCAACTGATTTAGTGCTGCTTGTGTGAGGAGTTCGATCAAGTAGTGCTGGTAGATAAACATCCATGCAAACCGTAAACACTATAGCGGAGACAAATCTGTCTTAGGTACAAAGTATCACACTCGCCTTGATCACTATTGTTGTTGTCATCGATTTTCAGGTTTTGAGTTCTGTTTTATTGTACTCATTACTTTGATTTTATCACAAAAAGTAAACATTTTTTACCAACACTAGATACTAAAGATTTCATAGAAAAGCGATCAAAACGCAATATTGTCGCATTGCATTCACTCTTGTGGAGTGCGCGCTCCATTCAGAATGAATTAATACATTGCTACAGACACGGTTGTCTGAAATTTTTTGGTTCCATATATGTATTTGTTTTTGTTTTTTGACTTCAAATATAGAAAGTGAAAGCAGAACTTTTGAATTTTACCACTATTGCTAGGTCCATAGAATCGACTACAGAGGCTTGGGAGCTTTCTAGCTTGGCCGACACGGTCAGCAACATACACAGCCACCTCAAGGAGCAACTGGCTCTTTGTTATCAGCACATCGGTAATTAGTCCAATCCACTTCAATAATATTGCAAAAATCATACGTCCTGAAATAAATTTAGACCACAAAAAGTGATAGATTATATCTATGGAGAGAGAGTCAATTATCCAATTGTTCACGAGGAAAAAAGAAGAAGAGAGAGGTGCGTCTGCATTGGCGGAAAAACAGTCGCGTGGTATTTTGCAAGTCTAAGACATTACTTAGACTATTGAGATGCATGACTACAGGATAATATTGAGTAAATTGAATGGGGTTGACATGGAGGAAATCTTGGTCTGTTGCAGATGAGAAAAGAGATGCCGAAGCGTATCAAACGCTTGTTCGGATCGTCGGTATGTCCCACGTTGATAACATAAAGATGCTAAAGTATCTGATAAATGACAAGAAGGATCAGCTGCCTCTCTGGGATGGTCACTCAAACAGACAGGTTTGCTCATATATCTCATTACTGTTGGAAAAATAGATTTTCGGTATTTCACATCTCTTAGTTTTCATAAACTTGGAAAAAATATATTTCTAATGATTTCTCAGAAAAAGGATTCTGTTCTCCAAAATATCATAAAAGTAAGTGTAAAGAATCGCCAATATGGCTTTCCCCAACAGAAGAAAATTTGGATTTTATTTTCAACATAATAGTCTAAAGTCCAAATGAAACAATCTTATAGAAAGCTTTAGTCCAACTTAAGTTTCTGTGATGTGTCGAGTTCGTTAATAAAAATATTTTAGAGTCTAAAGTTTATGAAAAGACAAAATTGTCATTAATGAGACAAGTGTTTTGTTTGCCTAACACTAAAATGTCTTTTTTCATTTAAATTATCTTAAATGAGACAAAGACTTTGTTTGACTAACACAAAATATATTTTTTTCTGTGTTTTTCGATCTTGTAGCACTTTCATAGGGTACCCTAGGGTTTTAGGAACTTTTATAGGGTATCCTAAGGTTTTAGGCACTTTCATAGGGTTTTAGGGTATACTTTTCTATTATAAGATTTTAGCGGTTTATGCATTTTTCATAGGGTACCCTAAGATTTTAGACATTTTCATATATAAGATACTCTAAGGTTTTAGGCATTTTTCTAAGGTACCTTAGGATTTTAGACACTTTCAACGGCAATCAACATTGGTCAACGCCAGTCAACCTTGGGAGGGATTTTTTAAATCCTGGGCAGAATATTTTTTCGACTTTATAAAAAAATATTTATGTCCTTATTATAACAAAAACCTTTATAGTATGTTCTCAAACTCAATTTGCCCTTTTATTTTTTCATAAACTGATTCACTTGAATAACAACAGGTTAGCCTTGATGTGCTGAGGAGAAAGAACGTGTTGCTATTCATTTCAGAGCCAGACCTCACCTATGACAAAGGCCTTTTCATTCTCCGTGTGTTGTACAACGCGTCCCGACAGCACCCATCACGGCCAGAAAGCCAGTACGAGATCGTGTGGCTCCCGGCCGTGGACCGATCAGCCCCGTGGATCAAAGCGATGCAGTTCGAGAGGAGAAAAGCGTCGATGCCATGGTACTCTGTTTACGACCCTTCGTTGCTCTATCCCCCCGTGATCAAGTACATCAAGGAAGTATGGCACTTCAACAAGACACCTCTCCTCGTGGTGCTCGATCCACAAGGGAATGTTGTCAACACTAACGCGATCCACATGATGTGGATTTGGGGGAATTTGGCCTTCCCGTTCACTACGGCAAGGGAGGATGGGTTGTGGAGGGAAGCGACTTCTCTGATAGAGCTCTTGGCTTATTTACCGTTGATCTCTACTTGGGTATGTAACTGTACTTCTCTGACTACCTCTCAAACTATTTTTACTTGGCATTAGAGTACGCACGTACCAGATTTAAGTTTTTCATCTCATTAGCATACATTGCTTAGGCACTTGATTTGGCGGTTTAAAATTCCTTATATTAAGGAAATAGAGTCCCACATTGCAAAAGAATGAAATAGGTGATCTATTAATAACATTTAAGACCTCTTCATTCATTGTTCATTGGCTTTGATATGAATATAAAAATTCCACATAGAATCAGAGTGGAGCTCATTTCACCTCACATTTAAAAAAAAATTACAATCAACGTACACCCCACAAAAGTAGGAAGCCATTATGTTGAGACGTGCCAGAAAAGAACATAAATTAGCTCAACCTTTGGCAAAATGATAACAGACCATTGTTTGTGCTAAATTACGATGACAGACCAGCAAAACCGACGTGACAGTGTAGAACATAAATTATCCTTTTAAGAGGATTTTTCTAAATGGATCAATTATTAGCTCAATCTTTGACAAAATTATCCTTTTCAAAGGATTTTTCTAAAGGGATCAATTAAACTGAATCAACGTGATTCAGATAGGGAAATCAAAAAAGATATATAACTAAGTATAAATAGGCTTGAATTTAATCAAAAACGAATTTATACACGATTACTTTTAAGATTTCAACAAGAACAAGGCAAAATATAAACACACTTGAATCTAATCGAAAGCAAGCTTATAGACAATTATTCTTTTAGCAAGAACAAGACAAAATGATGTAATATGGCTTGAATTTAATCAAAAGTAAGCTTACATTCAAATAAGTCTTCAAACTTGCAAAATATTAAACTACAACTATATTAATTTCTAAGTCTTAAACTACTACTTTAGATCTCTGAACAATCTTTTTTTTTATGAGAAGTCAGATGATTTTTTATCAGAGCTTCTTCTTCATTTCCTTCTATTTATAGACAAAGAGGCTGTCCATGGCTCTTGCTCTCCACATTCTCCTTGAATGGCTGAATCTTCATTTGAATTTGATTTAAAATGTCACAATTCCCTCCAAGAACGGTAGTAACTGCTTTCGAACTGTTGTCGACTTGGTATTTTCAAAAAACTCTTCTCCTTTCCACATTTGATGTTGTAGATCGTGGGTAAATACCTGAATAATGGCTTCCTACTTTTGTGCAATCATGGGTTAGTACGCTTCAAAATAGGCTATTCAGATGATTTATGAGTAAAACACAATGGATTCCTCTTATAAAACGAAACTCGAATGACACTGTTCGATGTTTTAAAGAGGTAATCAATGGTTATGCTTAATTATCATCTTAATATCTATCACTTAGTGACCAAACGTGGTTGTTTCCAATCTAAACGATACCGTGTAGTACTAAAATAATATCATAATTAAGCCATTCGATTCTCTATATCTCGGGCATGAATACTTGTTTTGATTGATCTACACATTGTTTGGTGCTACGTGTAATTTTCTCATTGGGTGGTATATTTTTGGATGTAGACAGACAGACCTCAAATGCAGCTGCACGTGAGGGAGTGTCAAGGAAATGAATGAAAACTTTATATTCAACTCAAAATCAATTGAAAATGAGTGGAGAGATTCCATTTTCAAGCAATGTGAGATTTCATTTCCTTAATACCTTATATAACCAGTCTTCATTGGGAGCTAAAGAAATCATACTCTCTTCGTTTCTAATTAATTGAGAGTCTCTTTTAGAAATTTCAACTATTTAAGGAGACATACAATGATTACACCTACATTCAAATTTAATACCTATCATTTTCACTTTTATCCCTATATTCTACTTACTTTATAACACTTATATTCACCTGTGTGGGACACTTTTGAAAAATTACTAAATTTCTCCTTCTATTTTTGGAAAATGACAATCATTTTGGAACAACCCAAAATGAAATAATGGTTTCTCAATTAGAAATGGAGGGAGTACGAAACAATGAAACTTAAACATGCACAAGTCAGTTACAAATGCTTGCAATATATATTGTCTGTTGAAGGTATAAATAAAGATGCACCACTCTCAAATAGGTTAAACTTTTGGGTGAGCTAGTGGTTAAGATCTTAATATGGTATCAGAGCACATAATAAATCATGTATTTGAATACCACCGCCTACCATATGTTAAAATTTTTACATGTGTTTAGCCCGCTTATTGAGGAGAATCTGATTACACATGAGGGGAGCGTGTTAAAGGTATAAATAATAAAGTTGTCCCTCCTTCTAATAGGTTAAACTTTTAGATGAACTGATGGTTAACAACCTAATATTATCATTGGGAGTCACATTACATGTTGGAGTTTTATGGTATACTTCAGATCAGCGAGGGGAAGTATATCTGCTTGTACGGAGGGGAAGACATAGAATGGATACGGAAGTTCACAAAAACTGCAAAGGCAGTGGCACAAGCCGCCCGTATCCCGTTGGAGATGCTGTACGTGGGAAAAAGCTACCCAAGGGAGAAAGTCCGAAAGAACAACACCACCATCGTTGCGGAAAACCTCAGTCACATTTTGCCGGATCTCAATCTTATCTGGTTCTTTTGGGTCAGGCTTGAAAACATGTGGCATTCCAAGACCAAACACGGTAATGCATGTTTGAAAATTTATTATTTCTGACAGTAGTGTACATTTTGGCTATGATATGTGCATACCAGTTCAGTAAATTAGTCTGTAGCCAGTGGTGGACCCATAATTTGCCTCATGTGAGGGTACAATATACTAATAATCTTAAGCAAAAATTGAAATTAAGCGCGAAGGCACAAATTATGAAAAATTTAATTGTAAATTTCATTCATTGGGTAAAAACAAAGTAAAGATATGTAGGCCTAATTTTTTCAAACAATCAAGATATATATTACGAACCTTAAAAGAAGAGAATAAAAAGCCCTAAATTATGTAGCCCCAAATTAAAAGTCCTTTCAATAAAATGTTACTTTTGCCTTGTAACCGCAAATTTAATTGATGATTGGTGAGAAAAAAGGTGAGGTGATGGGTAACAACCACAGAGACGAGCGATCGGCAACGACAAAGTAAATCAAGCGTCGAGCAAGTTCTTCCCATTGAGTTTTATGTGTGGGTTTCTCATTCTCTCACTCATTTTTGCACAAAAAAAAAAAACCACTGATTTTCGCATAAAAAATAAACTACATGCAATTTTTTTTTAAAAAAAAGGGGGATGGGGTGGGGTGGAGGCATGTGACCCCACGTGTCCCTTGCTCGGTCTGGCCCTGTCTGTAGCTAAACTTATTCATGCACAAAGGTTTTCTAAGGGGCTCTTATATAGTAGGGAACGACTTCAGTATCTCTACTCATTATGGAGACATTGTAATTTTTGATATAACAAAATCATTACAAGCATAATCAAAACTATTACAAGCATAACTAGAACCATAACTAAGGCATAGCCAAAAATCAATCAAGGCATAACCAAAAACCAATCATTGGTATGGTTCTGGTTATACATATAATTGGTTTTGGTTTATACTTATAATGGTTTCGTTATTTCAAAAATTACGGTGCCTCCTTTTAGAGACGAGACACCGAAGTCATTGCATATGGTCAATCATTGACCCAAATGTATGGAGTATTAAATTTAAGACATATTACAAATCATCTCCTTGTGATTACAGGATTTGGCACATCACCTCCCTAACTTTTGGAAATAGCCAATTCCACACCTTACGGTTTTGGATTAAAGAGCTAATTCTAACACCGTTAAAAGGAAACTTTAAATGACTATAATACCTTCTATCTTGTTTCATGCTCTTTTCCACTTTTTTCTCTCATCCATTAAATATGCAATCTTAACTTTTTTTTTTTTGAACAACGAGAAAGAAATCTTATTAACCTTTGAAATTCTTACAAAGATTAACAAAACAAGGTGAGAACAAAAAGTGCAATTTGAGACCCAAACCCTAGATTGGCAAGATGCCAACCAAGGTAACACCCAAAGGAATCAAAGCCCAAACACCTAAAGACCTAAAAACTCAGATAAAACAGTTAATACAAATGAGACGCAACCCAGCACCCAAGAGGCCTAAAAGCCCAAATAACATGGAACAAGCCCAACTAATAAAGCCCAAACAAACATCAAGCCTTTGCTACATATCACAGCAGCCAACACCAAACCCCACTCCATAATGGTAGGAGTACTTTCACTATAATGAAATTTTTGTTGCTGCACATTGCTACCATGCTAAAATCTTCAGTGCTCCATATGCTCAGCAGTCCCCAAGCAGTCCCATTAGCATCCACTTCAGCATAATCACATTCTGAATCTTCAGTGCTCCATTGTCTTTTGTTTTGTCTCTAGAATGAGTAGAACATCCACTTTTCTTTGTTTGATGAGTTGCTTGAGTTTTCCTAACTTTTCCTTCTTCCCAAGACCTCTCACATTGCATGAGAGAATTTTCATTTTAATGGCTCACCCTAACACTCACCACCACCCTGATTGTACAATTCTAAAAGAGTTTTAAGCAAGATTAGCATTTGCCAATCTAGCTCTTTCTTTGTCATGTTCCTCCATGATCATGATTTTACTGATAATATCTTCTTCATTGCCCATGTAATCTTCACCCATAATTTTTGTTACTGTCAACACTGCCTGTGCTTCATTCAACAAGATTTTGTTCCTGTTATTTATACCTTCAGTTGAGACTGAAAGTGCTACAGCAGCCAGAGCCGATCTAAACACCACACTTTTGATTGTTTCTTCTGCCACCCTTCTTAGGTGCAGCAACTTTTGGAATTCCCAGAATTTCCTCAGCTTGTTTCTTGTGCCACCCTTCTTAGGTGCAGCAGCTTCTCCAGACAATGGCTCTGACAATACGGCTAAATGATTACATTCCTTCACAGCTTTATTTGATCGATACAATCAAAGCTACATTCAATCTTTCTGAGTCAGCAACCTCTTCCACGATGTCCACTGTTAATTCCTCCACTTTGCTCCCCTCTGTTTCTGCCACCACATCAGGTTGTGACAGCTCATTATCCCCCTCTTTTCTACTACTATTTTGTTCATCATCTTCTTCATCCACGTCACCATCTTCTTCCCTTTCATTGTGCTGCATTTCCTGGACATTGCAACCTGGACAAGAACAGTTTGTTCGAAGGAAGGTGTTGATTACTATTGTTGGGACTCTCGATCCGCCTGAGGTCTTCCATGTGCTCGCAGGTCCAATCCGTTGGGGAGTGTTCACAGAGTACACACCACATCACATGGATCCAACATACATAAAATGACACATATCCACTTAAAAGGCTAAGTCTTGTAAGTGGTGAGTCATCCAATTGTATGTTAAGTCCAACATTTTTTCTATTTATCCGATTTCTTGTTTGTTTTTCATCTCGCGTAATAGAAGCATATTTCAAATTAGGGTTTCTTCTTTTTCATGCATAATGATTAGTGAATAGTCGTTTGGGTAGGGTCGCGGGGTGATTAGCACACCGTGACCAGGCCGGACACATTCTGCTCTTGTTTTGGAATAATAATGCAAAAGGAATTTTAGGTTATTAAAGAACATTCGTTAGATGAACCCGAGTATTGTCGGAGCCCATGTGAACGGGGGAATGAGGGTCCAAAACTCATTCTTCGCTGCTCATGGATAAACGGCGACCCTAAGGTTTCGAATCTTGCGGGCTATCTTTTCCAATTTAAAGTTGAATGTTTTTAAAAGCACTGAATGGAGCAGGTAAATCCGGACTGGTTGCGAGTGCTATGAACCCTACGACCGTATCGCTTTTAATTATTTGAAAAGTGCAATCAATTTCTAGATTTTAGTTAATCTCAATCAAAACGACAAGGGGTGGCTACCTAAGAGCCCGTTTAACCAGTAACAACCCAAATTTTTAGTCAACACATATCATTGTCTCTGTAGATTCGACTCTAGTCTTACCGGATATTATACTACGTCGGTCTCCGTCCTACGCTTGGGGCAACCTTTTATTTTAGGACTAGGAAATCGTCAAGCAACTCCCCTTTGAACCATGATCTTTTTACTCTCCAACACTGATTCAACCCTGGACTTCATTGCACCCACTCCATCGATCGAGAACCAACACATTTACTCCATCGAGAGCCTCCATGCAGCGCTTCGCCTGCATCCTTGCTCCATCGAGAGCCACCTTGGATTTTTCTCACTCCACTGAGAGTCTCTATGCCAGTCCACCAAATCGATTTGAGTCCGCCCAAAGATCGTCTGCCATCAGCTCTGATACCACTTGTTGGATTTCTTAGAGGGTTCCAACCTTAGAGGGTTCCAACCTTAGACCAATTGGCAATAGGTGGAGTAGCCTCCAGAATTTATTAATCAAGCTTGAGTGGCTTAGATGAACGATGTGGACAAGTCTAACACTCCCCCTCACGTGCAGCCCGGATGCATGTGGAGGTAACTGACTAACTTGGGGGACAGAGATGATAGAGACTTTCCCACAAGAGGTGAGGCCACTCGAGACCTCCGTGGCTCATTTTGGACGTCTCGGCCTCCATGGTCCGGACCAAGGCCTTGGTGGTATGGACCAGCGCATGTTTTATGTTTCTAGAGCTTGCTGATTTTTTGGTCTTGACCAGCGTGGACGGGACAGATTACTATATAAGCAATTTTTAAGGTTTTTTGCTGATGGTATTTGCATACAAAACAGCTTTTCTGAAAGAGAAAAAGAGAGGAACTCTAAGAGATCTCATCTGTAGCCCTTTGGCCATCCGTATACTTTCGTATAATAAAACCCTTGATCGTCTGACTGCCCGTGGAGTAGGTATTCATTACTGAACCACGTATATCTCTGTGTTCTCTGTGATTGCTCTTCGTCTCTCTCTCTCTCTCTCTCTCTCTCTCTCTCTTCTGTGGTTTGTTCAATTACATAGCAAATAATCATGTCCGTTTCTGTGTTTATTAATGCTTCCACACAACAAACTGGTATCAGAGCTCTAGGTTTTCGATCTAGGGTTTGTTTCTGGTGATTTTTGCTTTGTTATTGAAGAACGAGGTCTGAAGAATCCGATAAATTTGGTAAAACTCCAAAAGATGGAGAATCCACCAAAACTGAATCGAGTTATCGGCCTGGGGCTTCAAGGTTAATTATGTTGAGTGCGAAGTTTGATGTGGAAAAATTTGATTGCAAAATTACTTCGGTATGTGGCAGTGCGAAGTTATGGATGTTTTGATCCAACAAGAGTTGGATTTTACTTTGGAAGACAAGCTTGAGGACCTTTGATGCAAGGGATTGGGATCAGATCAACCGTCAGGCGTGCGTTCTTATTAGGATGTGTTTTGCCAAAGATCATAAGTATTTTGTTATGTGGGAAATGAATGTGAAGGTCCTGTGGAAAAAGCTTGAGGACAAGTACATGACCAAGAGTGTGGAGAATCGCCTTTATCTGAAGAAGAAACTCTTTAGATTTCAGTATCGTTCAGGTATAACGATGACCAAGCACTTGAATGATTATAATAAAATACTTGCTGATTTATTGAATTTAGATGTTGAGATTCTAGACGAGGATAAATCCCAACTTTTGTTAAATTCCTTGCCCAAAGATTATGACCATCTGTCTACCACTTTAATGTATGGGAAGGATACCATTAAATTTGATGATGTCTCCAATGCTCTTGTGAACAATGAGTATCGCAAGAGGGATATGCATGCACATGAAGATTCTGGAGAAGCCTTATCTATCAGGGGCAGGTCTGAAAATAGGAAGAATATTGGTAATCGAGGTCGCTCCAAGTCTAAGGAGAGAAGGACCTCAACTTATGGTAGAGTTGCTAAGGATGAATGCACCTATTGTCGTGATAAGAGCCATTGGAAGAAAAATTGTCCCAAGAAAATGGGCAATGATAGTTCCAAGGCCAACATAGTACATTCTAATGAAGATGATGATTCTAATTTAGCTCTGTTGGGTTCGTCACTAGTTTGTCAGTCTGATCAGTGGATTATGGATTTTGGCTGTACCTACCATTTGTGTCCTAATAAGGAGTGATTTTCCAGCATTGACATGGTTGATGGTGGAGCAGTTTTTATGGGCAATGATCATGCCCGTAATACAATCGGGGTAGGGAAGATCAAGTTGAAGCTACATGATGGGTCCGTCCGTACTTTGTCTGATGTTCAGTATGTAGCTGACCTAAAGAAGAATCTGACATCGCTGGTGTCGCACCCGTCCCGGATATTTAGTATTTTAATTCACGTATTTAATTAAATTATGCGTCACGGGGTTAAATTGCATACATTAGAAGCGTGAGGGCTTGTGTGTGATTTGTGAATTGGAACATGCTAGCAAGTGGTTTTGTTGGCACACAATAATTTTCTTAGAGTCCATTACGTGTTCTGTTTCTGCTCTTCGTTGATACACGTAGAGAGAGAGAGAGAGAGAGAGAGAGAGAGAGAGAGAGAGAAGCGGCAAGAAGGAGGAAGAAGAGAAAAATAAGAAAAAAAACCTAGAGAAGATTTATCTAGCTTTGCTTTGAAGTTTAATTTAGTAAGTTTCATCTTTTTACTTGCTGAAATTCATGTTTCTTGTGCTAGATTTTATATTGTACATCTTGTATGCATTTGATTGAAGCCATGGGAGAGGATTTTTGAGGTTGGAATTGAGTTTTTATTTCAGAAATTCGTGTATATGATGAACATGCATGACTGTGTTTTAACAAGTTGCTAATCTGTCCTGTGTTGATGAATTTATTCAAGGCATCTAGATATCTTCTAAATTCTTGAAAAAAATCCTGAAGACTCGTATGTGAGTCTATTGCATTGTGTTAAATTTTCAGAAAATAACTCGAAGTATTTTGGCCTACAAAATTCGCGGACTGAACTGGTGTCTGGTTCGCGTCTGTGCGGACAGCACAGACACATGTTGGAAAAACGGGCATAACTTCTTGCTCGGGTGTCGGTTTTACGTACCGTTTCTTGATTCTGAAACTAGACTTGCATACCTTTCTGAATATGTAAGTTTTGTGCCTTAGAAGTATCTAGGAAAAATCAGCTTCTGTTCTGAAGTTATTGGTTTGTCAAATTTGGAAATCTGGGCAGGTTTTAGAGCTTTGTTATTCATCAATTTTGTCATGGTTAAGTGTACTCATTGGCTATGGGTTCTCTTGAGTCTTAAGCATTGATCAATTGGTGATGTTTTGGTGTTAGAATTAATGGAAAAGATTGAGTATGTGATTTTTAGTGATCTTTCGATCACAGACTGTTCTGCTGGAAATTGTGCTTCGCTGCGCAGAATTTCTAAGTTTGGAGGTGGTTTTGGCTATGTTCCTTTATTGTAAAAATTCTGGGAAAAATCAGGGATAAACTTTGATATGTTTCTATGATCCCTGCAAAATTTCAGATCATTTGGTGGTATAGTCTAGTGTTGGCGGATTTTACAAGTTTCTGTGTTCTGCTGAATGTTGTAATTGCTGTATTGATACATCTTGGGAAAACTAGGCATATCTCCTAGCACGTGTATCGGATTTGCGAACCGGTTTTTGATTTGGAAACTAGACTCATAAATCTTTCAGAACATGTAGGAGTTGTACCTTAAAACTTCGTAGGTAAGTACAGCTTTTGGTTCAAAGTTGGTTGATCTGCAGAAATTGCAAATTTGTGTTTCTAAGTGTGTATCTTCGGACGGTCATAACTTTGTCATTTGAAATCTATTTAGGACAAACTTTATATCGATATTGGTGTACTGAAAGTCTACTTTCTAGTGGTGGTGGTTTCATGACCCAATTATGATCCTATAAAATGCTACAGTCATTTAAAAACAGGCTGGTTGTAGGATGTCTTGTTAATTTGGGAGTTTGTTGTGTTGAACTTCATGTGTGTTATTCTTTGGCCATTGATTAGTTCCTTATAGCTTATTATTCTTGTGTTGATCGTTCGTTGAACTTATTACTAATACGATTAAGCGTGTGGCTAGGTAACGAGCCGAGTAATCGGGAGGTGCCAAAACCGTAAGTTGGCATACTTCGGTCGACTCACAGGTGAGTGTGTTTGATATCTTATATCTTCAATAAGATGTTAACATGTTGGTTCTGTATCATGCTATGGTTGGTTTAGTTACTAGCATGCATGATTGGTGTGTTGATTGTACCCGTATAAGGTTTGTGGAGTGAGTCACACCTTGTCGTGGGCCGTGCTGTTCTATTTACGGCGAACGGGAACTTGGTGTGCGGGACACAATACCTTGGGTACATGGGATGTGGCAGACGTGTCACTGCATGTGTTGTGAATATAAATTGTGGTTGTTCCTGTTAGTTGTTCATGTTGAATTTTATTGGATTTATTCTATATCTCACACACTCCTGGTTTTCCTTTGGATTGCCAGATAGCAGGCGTTCGTAGGATGGTCCACTACCAGTCGGCGTTTTGGGGTTGGCGTTGAGGTTGTTTGTTTGTGTCGGTGGTAGTGAGTTGTCTTGTACATGTTTTTGACTCGTTTTGTAAAGGATGTTTTGCACTTTAGTTTATCAAGCATGTAAAGTTATCGGATAACGTCGACTCTGTTGTTAATAGTAATATTAAGTCTTCCGCTGGTTTATTCTGAGTTATTATGTGTTGTTAAATGATTGTTTGGTTGGCAATTGGGAATGCCACGTGGCCGCACCGACTCGGGCCCACAATGGGTGTCGTTTTGCGGGGCGGGGCGTGACAGTTTGGTATCAGAGCGCTAGTACGTTCTAGTCTCTGAGTTGAGAGTCGTTTGGGGTTTGGTAGTGGACCGGAGGAGTTTTGTGTTATGGATTAGAGTTATCTATTGACTAACGTGTGAGATATATATTTTTAAATTGTGTTTGCTATTGGTTGTTTAAGTTCTTTAAACAGATATTTGGACATGGCTTCGGAGCACACGGTTCCAGCTGAGGATGTTGCTACTAGTGGGGATGAGGTGGAGCAACCACATGTTCCTTTGCAAGCACCAGTTGTGGGGGACACAGAAAGAATTTTGGCAGCTATGGCTCAATATACAGAACAACAAGCAGCCTTAATGCAGTTGCAAACCGCACAGGCAGTAGAGCGTGGAACGGGTACTGGCTTGTTGGAGCGGTTTAGGAAGTTGTTCACTACAGAGTTTGGGGGATCTGTGAGTCCCGAGGAAGCAAAGGAGTGGCTGAAGTCTGTGGTAAGGGTGTTTGATGCCATGGGTGTGACCGATGCCCAGAAGGTGACATTAGCAACATTCAACTTAAAAGGTACGGCACGAAATTGGTGGGAAGCATTGCAAAGGCAGTTGACTGCACCATTACCAGGTGTGACACCGGTGGTTCAACGGGTTGTGACGTGGGAGCGCTTTGTGAAAGGATTCAATGACCAATATTGTCCACAGAGTTACCGGTTTAGACAAGAGGCAGCTTTTTCTCATCTGCAACAAGGTGATATGACTGTTCCAGAATACGAGGCGAGGTTCGCGGAGCTATCAGAATATGCTCCAGACATGGTTGACACAGAAGTTAAGAAGTGTAAACGGTTTCGGTTGGGACTTTCTCCAAAGGTATTAACCAAGTTGATAACTTACGAGACGGAGGATTACGCTGCTTTGGTGGAGATGGCTAGGAAGGTAGGAAATGATATTCAAGACTATAAAGACAGTCAACAGGCTAATAAGAAGAATAAAATTGAGGGAACAACTTTTGGAAAGTCTGGAGGTGGCAGTGACAGGGGCGGTCAACAAAAATCACAGGGCTCTGGAAATCAAAATTTTGGTAAATCTCAAGGTGGTTCCTCAGGAGGGTGGAAAGGGAAATCAGGTCAAGGGTCTGGTAAGCAAATCGCGGGTGGTTCAACAACGACAGCCACACGTCAATGTTTTAATTGCGGGTCCACAGATCACTTGCTGAGGGAGTGTACGAGCGGGGTTAAGAGTTTCAGGTGTTTTGCATGTGGTGAGACTGGACACATGGCGGCACAATGCCCTAGAAGGCAAGCACCGGCAGCATCCTCTGTGGGTAGTGTTCAAGGAGGCAGAGGAAGGGGAGCTAGTGGGTCTACAGCGCCGGGTAGAGTGTTTGCAGTCACACGGCAAGGGGCTCAGTCTTCACCAGGAGTAGTGACAGGTACTTTGGCTATTTCTGGTACTTATGCACGTGTGTTATTAGACCCTGGGTCTACACACTCTTTTGTGTCAAATGTCTTTACTAAATATTTAGACAAGCCTGCTAGAGTGTTAAATATTGCTTTAGCTATTTCTACACCAGTGGGTGATGTAGTTGTTATAAACGTGGGTTTTTTGGGGTGTGAGTTGGTAGTTGGGGGAAAGAAGTTGTTGGTGGATTTGCTACCATTAGACATGACCGATTTTGATATTATTCTGGGTATGGATTTCTTGTCGGAGTATCATGCTGTCATGGACTGTTTTTGCAAGGAAGTTGTGTTTCGTCTACCGAACAGTGATGAGGTCAAATTTTGTGGGGATTCTGTGGTAAGTTCTACATGTCTTATTTCAGCATTTAAAGCTAACACTTTGTTGAGTAAGGGATGTGAGGGGTTTATTGCTTATGTTGTTGACACTGAAAAGGAAGCACCTAAGCTTGAAGAGATATTGATTGTGAATGAATTCGCGGATGTATTTCCGGATGAGTTGCCGGGTATCGTACCAGATCGTGAAGTTGAGTTCACTATCGAGTTATTGCCAGGTACTAATCCGATTTCTATTACTCCATATCGTATGGCACCGGCTGAGTTGCTTGAGTTAAAGGTTCAGTTGAAGGAATTGCTTGATCGGGGTTTCATTCAACCTAGTGTATCGCCATGGGGAGCACCGGTTTTATTTGTTAAAAAGAAGGAAGGCACTATGCGAATGTGTATCGATTATCGGCAGTTGAATAAGGTGACAGTTCGGAACC
This sequence comes from Rhododendron simsii, assembly GCA_014282245.1. NCBI lineage: Eukaryota > Viridiplantae > Streptophyta > Magnoliopsida > Ericales > Ericaceae > Rhododendron > Rhododendron simsii. The sequence continues at coordinate 35,468,968 of CM024957.1, read as the reverse complement.
AATATCCATTGCCGAGGATAGATGACTTGTTTGATCAGTTGCACGGGGCTACGGTATTCTCTAAGATTGATCTGAGATCGGGTTATCATCAAATTAAGGTGAGAGATTGTGATGTATCGACAACGGCTTTTCGTACAAGGTATGGTCATTATGAGTTCTTGGTTATGCCATTCGGTTTGACCAACGCTCCAGCGGTTTTCATGGATTTAATGAATCGAGTATTTCGACCATTCTTGGATGCTTTTGTTATCGTGTTTATCGATGATATTCTGGTCTATTCTCACACTAAGGAGGAACATGAGAATCATTTACGTATTGTGCTTCAAGTTCTACGAGACAAGCGTTTGTTCGGGAAGCTTAGTAAATGTGCATTCTGGTTGGATCGTGTGGAATTCTTGGGGCACGTGATCTCTGCTGATGGAGTTTGTGTGGATCCTAAGAAGATTGAGGCGGTGGTGAATTGGGAAAGTCCTAAAAATGTTTCAGAGATTCGAAGTTTTCTTGGCTTGGCGGGTTACTATCGCAAGTTTATTCAGGGCTTTTCTGCCATTGCTTTGCCAATGACAAAGTTGACGAGAAAGGATGCCAAGTTTTTGTGGTCTGATGAGTGTGAGAGCAGTTTCCTGGAGTTGAAGAAACGGTTAGTATCAGCACCGGTTTTAACAATTCCGGTTGGCACAGAGGACTTGGTAATTTACACTGATGCTTCATTACAGGGTTTGGGTTGCGTTTTGATGCAGCGGGGTAAGGTTATTGCTTATGCGTCGAGACAGTTAAAAACTCACGAGCACAATTATCCTACTCATGATTTGGAATTAGCGGCTGTGGTATTCGCTCTCAAATTATGGAGGCATTATTTGTATGGAGTATCGTGTGAGATCTATAGCGATCATCAGAGTCTACAATATTTATTCACGCAGAAGGAATTGAATTTGAGGCAACGGCGATGGATGGAGTTGATAAAGGACTATGACTGTTCTATACATTATCATCCGGGTAAGGCAAATGTGGTCGCCGATGCTTTAAGCCGAAAGACGGCGGGAAGATTGGCATGTATACAATGTTCGAGAGTTTCGGTTTTAACTGAATTGAAACAAATGGGAGTAGAGTTTTTATTGGGGAGCAATGGAGCTTTGCTAGCTCGTTTCAGCGTTCGACCTTTGTTTATAGATCGGATCAGAGATGGGCAGTGGCAGGATCCTGATTTTCAAGACTTCAGGCAGTGTGTGGAGGAGGGAAAAATGCCTGAGTTCAGTATTCGGGATGATGGTATGATTCTGTTTGGGAAAAGAATGTGTTTGCCAAATGACATGGTTTTAAAGAAGGAAATTTTAGATGAAGCCCATTGTTCTGCATATGCTATGCATCCGGGAAGTACTAAATTGTATCGTGATTTGAGAGAATATTTTTGGTGGAGTGGTATGAAAAGGGAAATTGCAGAGTACGTGGCTGGTTGTGAAACTTGTCAACGAGTGAAGGCTGAACACCAGAGACCGGCGGGTTTATTGCAGAATCTACCTATACCGGAGTGGAAATGGGATCATTTGACGATGGATTTTGTAACAGGTTTGCCGCGGTCAAAAGGTGGATACGACTCTATTTGGGTTATCGTTGATCGATTGACAAAATCAGCTCACTTTTTGCCGGTTAAAACCACATACACCACAGATAGGTATGCAAAACTGTATGTTGATGAAATAGTCAGATTGCATGGGGCGCCTATATCTATCGTTAGCGACAGGGATCCGAAGTTCACTTCTAAATTCTGGAATAGTTTGCAGCGGGCTATGGGAACCTCTTTGAAATTCAGTACCGCTTTTCATCCACAGACAGATGGTCAATCGGAGCGGACTATACAAATTTTAGAGGATATGCTGAGAGCTAGTGTTCTAGATTTTGGTGGCGGGTGGGATGAGAATCTATCGTTGGCAGAGTTTGCTTATAACAATAGTTATCAAAGTAGTATCGGGATGCCACCGTATGAGGCGTTATATGGCAGAAAATGTAGAACACCGATTTGTTGGGAGGATGTAGGTGAAAGATGTATGTTGGCTCGAGAGTTGGAACAAGCAGCTGTCGAGGATCCAACGTTGGTTCCGGAGCTAATACAACAAACAATTGATAGGGTAAAATTGGTTAGAGAACGTTTGAAAATGGCACAGAGCCGACAAAAGAGCTATGCAGATAAGCGAAGACGTGAGTTGGAGTTTGCGGTTGGTGACTTTGTTTTTATTCGTGTTGCACCGTGGAAAGGGGTTATACGTTTTCAAAAGAAAGGCAAGTTGGCACCTCGATACATCGGACCATACGAAATTATTGAAAGAGTGGGAGTTACAGCTTATCGTTTGGCATTGCCAGTTGAGTTGACTCGACTACATGACGTTTTCCATGTCTCTATGCTTCGAAAGTTCGTGGGGGATCCGTCACATATTCTGAGTTCAGAAACATTGGAACTTTGTGAGGATTTGTCCTACGAGGAGACACCGATTGAGATTTTAGATCGAAAAGAGCAAGTGTTACGCACAAAAGTGATACCCTATGTGAAAGTTTTGTGGCGGAATCACAAGGTTGAGGAGGCTACATGGGAGGGTGAGGAAGCAATGAAACAAAAGTATCCACATTTGTTTTCGTAAGGTAAATCTTATTTCGGGACGAAATCTTCTAAGGGGGGGAGAGTTGTCGCACCCGTCCCGGATATTTAGTATTTTAATTCACGTATTTAATTAAATTATGCGTCACGGGGTTAAATTGCATACATTAGAAGCGTGAGGGCTTGTGTGTGATTTGTGAATTGGAACATGCTAGCAAGTGGTTTTGTTGGCACACAATAATTTTCTTAGAGTCCATTACGTGTTCTGTTTCTGCTCTTCGTTGATACACGTAGAGAGAGAGAGAGAGAGAGAGAGAGAGAGAGAGAGAGAGAGAGAAGCGGCAAGAAGGAGGAAGAAGAGAAAAATAAGAAAAAAAACCTAGAGAAGATTTATCTAGCTTTGCTTTGAAGTTTAATTTAGTAAGTTTCATCTTTTTACTTGCTGAAATTCATGTTTCTTGTGCTAGATTTTATATTGTACATCTTGTATGCATTTGATTGAAGCCATGGGAGAGGATTTTTGAGGTTGGAATTGAGTTTTTATTTCAGAAATTCGTGTATATGATGAACATGCATGACTGTGTTTTAACAAGTTGCTAATCTGTCCTGTGTTGATGAATTTATTCAAGGCATCTAGATATCTTCTAAATTCTTGAAAAAAATCCTGAAGACTCGTCTGTGAGTCTATTGCATTGTGTTAAATTTTCAGAAAATAACTCGAAGTATTTTGGCCTACAAAATTCGCGGACTGAACTGGTGTCTGGTTCGCGTCTGTGCGGACAGCACAGACACATGTTGGAAAAACGGGCATAACTTCTTGCTCGGGTGTCGGTTTTACGTACCGTTTCTTGATTCTGAAACTAGACTTGCATACCTTTCTGAATATGTAAGTTTTGTGCCTTAGAAGTATCTAGGAAAAATCAGCTTCTGTTCTGAAGTTATTGGTTTGTCAAATTTGGAAATCTGGGCAGGTTTTAGAGCTTTGTTATTCATCAATTTTGTCATGGTTAAGTGTACTCATTGGCTATGGGTTCTCTTGAGTCTTAAGCATTGATCAATTGGTGATGTTTTGGTGTTAGAATTAATGGAAAAGATTGAGTATGTGATTTTTAGTGATCTTTCGATCACAGACTGTTCTGCTGGAAATTGTGCTTCGCTGCGCAGAATTTCTAAGTTTGGAGGTGGTTTTGGCTATGTTCCTTTATTGTAAAAATTCTGGGAAAAATCAGGGATAAACTTTGATATGTTTCTATGATCCCTGCAAAATTTCAGATCATTTGGTGGTATAGTCTAGTGTTGGCGGATTTTACAAGTTTCTGTGTTCTGCTGAATGTTGTAATTGCTGTATTGATACATCTTGGGAAAACTAGGCATATCTCCTAGCACGTGTATCGGATTTGCGAACCGGTTTTTGATTTGGAAACTAGACTCATAAATCTTTCAGAACATGTAGGAGTTGTACCTTAAAACTTCGTAGGTAAGTACAGCTTTTGGTTCAAAGTTGGTTGATCTGCAGAAATTGCAAATTTGTGTTTCTAAGTGTGTATCTTCGGACGGTCATAACTTTGTCATTTGAAATCTATTTAGGACAAACTTTATATCGATATTGGTGTACTGAAAGTCTACTTTCTAGTGGTGGTGGTTTCATGACCCAATTATGATCCTATAAAATGCTACAGTCATTTAAAAACAGGCTGGTTGTAGGATGTCTTGTTAATTTGGGAGTTTGTTGTGTTGAACTTCATGTGTGTTATTCTTTGGCCATTGATTAGTTCCTTATAGCTTATTATTCTTGTGTTGATCGTTCGTTGAACTTATTACTAATACGATTAAGCGTGTGGCTAGGTAACGAGCCGAGTAATCGGGAGGTGCCAAAACCGTAAGTTGGCATACTTCGGTCGACTCACAGGTGAGTGTGTTTGATATCTTATATCTTCAATAAGATGTTAACATGTTGGTTCTGTATCATGCTATGGTTGGTTTAGTTACTAGCATGCATGATTGGTGTGTTGATTGTACCCGTATAAGGTTTGTGGAGTGAGTCACACCTTGTCGTGGGCCGTGCTGTTCTATTTACGGCGAACGGGAACTTGGTGTGCGGGACACAATACCTTGGGTACATGGGATGTGGCAGACGTGTCACTGCATGTGTTGTGAATATAAATTGTGGTTGTTCCTGTTAGTTGTTCATGTTGAATTTTATTGGATTTATTCTATATCTCACACACTCCTGGTTTTCCTTTGGATTGCCAGATAGCAGGCGTTCGTAGGATGGTCCACTACCAGTCGGCGTTTTGGGGTTGGCGTTGAGGTTGTTTGTTTGTGTCGGTGGTAGTGAGTTGTCTTGTACATGTTTTTGACTCGTTTTGTAAAGGATGTTTTGCACTTTAGTTTATCAAGCATGTAAAGTTATCGGATAACGTCGACTCTGTTGTTAATAGTAATATTAAGTCTTCCGCTGGTTTATTCTGAGTTATTATGTGTTGTTAAATGATTGTTTGGTTGGCAATTGGGAATGCCACGTGGCCGCACCGACTCGGGCCCACAATGGGTGTCGTTTTGCGGGGCGGGGCGTGACAGCTGGGTACTTTAGACTCCACAGGTTACCGGATTATCAATGAAGGTGGAGCTCTAAAGGTTTTGAAAAGTGCTATGATTGTGATGAAGGGTATTCGACAAAATAATTTACATTACCTGCAGGGTAGTGGAGTTGTAGGTGGGTCAGCCGCCATCTGTAGCAATATCGGGGAGGATGATTTGGACACTACCAGACTGTGGCACATGCGTTTGGGTCATGTTGCCGAGAAGGCCATGCAAGGCCTGCTGAAGCAGAACTTGTTGAAAGGTGCCAAGACCTGCAAGATGGATTTCTGTGAACATTGTGTTCTAGGAAAGCAGACTAGAGTCAAGTTCGGCACTGCTATTCACCAAACGAAGGGTACACTTGACTATATTCATTCGGATGTCTGGGGGCCAACTAGGGTTGCTTCTTTTAGTGGTGAGTATTACTTTGTTTCTTTTGTTGATGATTTCTCTCGCCGTGTTTGGTTTTATATCATGGAACATAAAGATGAAGTGCGTGATATTTTCCTTAAGTGGAAAAAGTTGATTGAGACCCAGATAGGTAGACAGATCAAGCGCCTCTGATTAGACAATGGGGGAAAGTATTGATCTGATCCTCTCTTCGATATTTGTGAAAAATTTGGTACAGCGCAGTACTTTACGATGAGAGGCACACTACAGCAAAATGGTGTGGCAGAGAGGATGAATCGTACTTTACTGGATAAGGTGAGGTGTATGCTATCGACTTATGGTTTAGGTAGACAGTACTGGGCTGAAGCAGTGATGTATGCATGTCATTTAGTCAACCGTTTACCATCTGTTGCACTTGAAGGTAAAATGCCATTGGAGGTATGGTCAAGTAAACCTGCATCAGATTATGATTCCTTACATATTTTTGGTTGCCTTGCTTATTATCATGTTAGGGAATCAAAACTGGATCCTAGAGCCAAGAAGCCATTGTTCTTGGGCTTTATGGAAGGTGTTAAGGGATACAAGTTGTGGTGTCTCGATTTAAGGAAGGCGATCATTAGCCGCGATGTGACCTTCGATGAATTTGAGATGATCAAGCCGCCTGTGCAGGTTGTGGGTAATAAAGTTGCTCAGAAACAGGTGGAGTTAGAGACCTCGGTAGTTCCTCAAGTTCCGGTTCAATCAGTTGAGAAAGACAGTGGAGTTGAATCAGATGACAGTGATACGATTGAGGTTGTAGTTCTAGTAGACAGTTCTTCTCAACAGTAACAGCAGAAAGATTCCATTGCAACATCTCGACCCAAAAGGGTCATTCATGTACCCACAAGGTATGTTGATATGGTTGCCTATGCATTGCTAGTTATTGATGCTGATATCCCATCCACTTTCAAAGAAGCTATGGGTAGTCCAGAAACTGGGGAGTGGAAGAAAACGATGGGTGAGGAGATGACTTCTCTTCACAAGAATCAGACTTGGGATTTGGTACCGCTTTCGAAAGGCAAGAATTGCAAGTGGGTTTACACCAAAAAGGAAGAGTTAACAAGAAAGGGTGGTATTCGATTCAAAGCTAGGTTGGTAGCCAAGGGCTACGCACAAAAGGAAGGAATTGACTACAATGAGGTATTTTCTTCTGTTGTGAAACATGCATCTATTCGCATTTTACTAGCTTTGGTAGCTCAGTTTGATTTGGAGTTGGCTCAATTAAATGTTTAAACTGCATTCCTACATGGGGTTTGGAGGAAGAGATTTATATGTCTCAACCTGATGGTTTTCGTGTTGCTGGTAAGGAGAAGTTGGTTTGACAATTACTTAAGTCTCTCTATGGGTTAAAACAGTCGCCGCGTCAGTGGTATAAACGTTTTGATAGCTTCATGTTGAGTCAAAAATACACTCGGAGCCAATTTGATCATTGTGCATGTTTCAGAAAGCTTGCGGATAAGTCCTTAATTTATTTGCTTTTATATGTCGATGATATGCTGATCGCATGTAAAAGTCAGGCGGAGATAGACAGGTAAAAGATTCAGCTAAGTCGAGAATTCGAGATGAAGGACCTCGGGGAGGCACGTAAGATTTTGGGGATGGAGATTACTCAGGATAGGGTGAAGGGCACCGTTCACCTAACTCAGCAGCAATATCTGAAGAAGGTGCTTGAGCGTTCGGTATAGGTGGTAGCTCAAAATCGGGTGAGCGTACCACTGGCTCCCCATTTTAAGCTTAGTGCTTTGCTATCTCCAACTACAGATGAGGAACGAAAATACATGTCGACCGTTCTTTATGCGAACTTTGTCGGAAGTCTGATGTACGCCATGGTCTGCACAAGGCCTGATTTGGCATAGGCCATCAGTATGGTTAGTGGTTACATGCACGATCCGAGTATGATGCATTGGCAAGCAGCTAAGTGGATTTTGGGGTATGTTCTAGGGACCGTGAATTTGGGTTTGAAGTTCGAAAGGTGCGCATCAGTTTGTGATCTGATTTTCGATTTTGTGGACTCGGATTATACGGGCGATTTGGATAAGCGTCGTTCAACAGCTGGGTATGTGTTTACCATGGCTGGTGGGCCGGTGAGTTGGCGATATACTTTGCAGTCGACGGTTGTACTATCCACTACTGAGGCCGAATATATGGCTATGACTGAAGCCATAAAGGAGGCGATCTGGTTGCATGGGTTGATAGCTGATTTGGGCGTTGGGCAAGATCACATTGTTGTTCATTGTGACAGTCAGAGTGCAATTCATCTTGCGAAGAATCAGGTGCATCATGCTCGAACCAAACATATTGATGTCCGTTTTCACTTTGTTCGTGAGATCATTGATGAGGGGGATATTCTATTGGAGAAGATTGGTACTGCAGACAATCCGGCTGATATGATGACTAAGGTTGTCACTGGGATCAAGTTCCAGAGTTGTGTGGACTTGATCCATATGCAGCAAATCTGAGCACCTTCGGATGCATGCGCTGTTGGGCGCTTTGATAGTAGTCAGAGCACGATTTGTTTGGATATTCTGGTTATCTGGTTGCATGTCTGATTTTCTGGTTCATAGTCCAATATCTTGCCAAGGTGGAGATTTGTAGTTTTTGGCTCGTTTTGGACGTCTCGGCCTCCGTGGCCCGGACCAATTCATGTTCTACGTTTCTGGAGCTTGCTGATTTTTTGGTCTGGACCAGCGCACACTTGGTCTGGACCAGTGTGGACGGGACAGATTACTATATAAGCAATTTTTAGGGTTTTTTGCTGATGGTATTTGCATACAGAGCAGCTTTTCTGAGAGAGAAAAAGAGAGGAACTCTGAGAGATCTCATCTGTAGCCCTTTGGGCATCCGTATATTTCCATATAGTGAAACCCTCGATCGTCTGACTGCCCGTGGAGTAGGTATTCATTACCGAACCATGTATATCTTTGTGTTCTCTGTGATTACTCTCTCTCTCTCTCTCTCTCTCTCTCTCTCTCTCTCCTTCTCTCTTCTGTGGTTTGTTCAATTACACAGCAAATAATCACGTCCGTTTCTGTATTTGTTAACGCTTCCGCACAACTATTTGTTCTTCGATTTCTCTGATTTGATGGAGTTGCCCTTTCCTTAATTTCCACCACCTTGTTGATCATCTCAGTTTGGGACGAAGATATCAATACTTTTCCCACAGCAAAAGACATACATTTTGTTGTTTCATCAGGGACTGTAATGACATTACCCAGGTTCCCCAGCTTATTAAAATTGCCCAGGTTCCAAAGCTGGATAGGAACAGCATAAAAATTGATCCAAATTAAACGACAAGATGCTGGTTTGATTGTGCTTTCTTCCCATTTGTAAGGCTCCAGGAACAACCAGTCCTTAAGCCAGGCCATCTTCCCACCATTGAACATCGAGTCCCTTTCTACTATGCTTTCAAATGTTAGTACAATAGACTGAATCGAGTCACCACCCATGACCCGTACCGTGATATTTGCGAACCCCAAACTTTGTAAGCTGATCTTGTACCAATGCCATTGATCTCACTGGAGATAGCTTAGCAATCACACTCCTTTGAAGCCATTCATTGCATGCCTGCTTCTTTAAGCTTTAATGGGGAGTTTATTTTTGGGCAGAGAATGATTTTTGAGTGCATCTAAATAAGGTGTTCTTGGATCCAGAATTAATCTTTCAATTTTAAGACTGCCATAACTCAATTTTTACTTTAATAAAAATAATTGAAACTTTGCATTAAAGTGCTTTATCAGATGAAACTTGTGTTCCAACTTGTGCTCCAACGATGAAATCGGAGCTAACCACCCCGAACCTTAAAAGGCTTAACTGTGCAACTTTAATTCATGGCTACGCCTCTCGTGAAAATAAGTTGGAGTTCAGGTCATATGGCTTATAACATATCAAGCATTGTACCCGTTCGACATACGGGACAAAAAATAATTTGTACGGACTTAACACTTTGTAGTGAAAACTATGCAAATGCATGGTGGAGATATGACTTGGGCAACCACATAAAAATATCACCGGAGCATTGGATAGTTTTTCCTTAATTCCCTTAAAATCTCTCTCTCTCTCTCTCTCTCTCTCTCTCTCTCTCTCTCTCTCTCTCTCTCAATTCCCCTCCCACGGTCCTCTCTCTCTCCCTCCCTCTCCTTCTAATTCTAACTTTTAATAACTTAAAAGAAAAAAAAATCGAGAAAATTAGGGATAGGGGTTTGGAGTCTTAAAGAGCACAAACACATTAGTTTAGAGTATGGAAAAAAACCGAAATAGTCCTTGTAGTTTTGTGTTTGTATTAACTTGGTCCTTACAGTTTAAATTGACTCGATTTATACTCCATAGTTTTCATTTTGTTCCAACTCGGTCCAATTATTAACTATCGTTAGACTCCGTTAACCCCAGACATGAATAACCCCTTTCCTACGGTTAAAACCGTAATCTGTCATTCTCCTCTTGCCCTAATATACCTCTGAACCATTCTCCATTTTTTTTCACGGCTTCCATTCTCCATTTGCCATGCTCGGGATATTATTTTCGACCGAACGTGTCTCGTTCGCTTTCAGGGGGAAGGAGTGAGAGGAATTAGGGCCTGGATAAGTAATCTGATTCCTATGGATTGCAACGTGGTTCTTGAAAATAAAGGAAAAATGAGGAGTTTTGTGTTCTATAAAAGGGGTTTCGGATATTTTTGAAAAATGTTTGAATTTTAGAAAACGAAGTGGGTTTTATTTTAAAAAGGGACCGAGATTTCATCAAACTACCTACATATCTCTGGGTAAAGGAGAATCAGGTCCGGCGGTGGTTCGGAACACAAAAGGGGTTTAGAAAAAAATTTAGAGTCTCCACCGGGTATAGAGTTTAGGTGTGTCTGATCACCTCTTGAATATCGAAAAAGTAATTCAAGTATTTTAAAAAAAAGAACACAGGCCAGAGAACCCAATTTTTAGAAAAGATTGACTCAGTTTTGCTTTTTAGGAAAAATCTTTAGGTCTGTGAGGTTAGAGAAGAAAGGGTTCGGTAATTCACTAAAAAATGAACCCATTTGTGTCTGGGGTTAACGGAGGCTAACGGCAGTTAGTAATTGGACTAAATTGGAACAAAATGAAAACTACAGAGTGTAAATAGAGTCAATTCAACTGTAGGGACCAATTTGACACAAATACTAAACTATAGGGACCATTTCAGTCTTTTTTCCTTTAGAGTGTGTACTAGTGTCTGTGTCGGTTCGATGCACGGAATAAAAAAATTAATTTTTTTAAGCTCCATTAATCAAACGGGCATAACACTAATTGATAAAAAGATTGTTTAATGTTTTTTTCGATCATGTGTTCAATGCACGCTAGCATTGGCCTCATTCTATGAACTGAAAGACACGTATGTGGAAAATGAATTTGGAGTACCATGTGACAGTGCTCCAGAAGCATGGAATACATATTTCCTCTATATTCAATCCCTACATCTCCCTCCCTCTCCCACATTTCCCTCTCTATTTTTTATAAACCAAAAAAATTAGAAATCTAGAAAATTAGGAAGGAGAGTTTGGATGGTTTTAAAAGCAAAACACATTTGCTTATAATTTGTACTCCCTCCGTTCTAAATTGAGAGTCCATTATTCCTTTTTGGGTTGTTTCAAAATGATGGTCCTTTTCCAAAAATGGAAGGAAAATTTTGGTTATTTTCCAAAAGTGTCCCTCACAATTGAATATAAGTGTTATAAAGTAAGTAAAATATAGGGGTAATGGTAGAAATAATAAGTAATAAAGGTGTAATCATTGCTTGTCCCCTAAAATAGTTGGAATCCCCAAGAGGGACTCTCAATTTGGAACGGAGGGAGTACTAGCTTTGTGCTGGTTTGGTGCATGGGACCGAGAAAAAAAAATTATTGGTGTCTTTTTATGTTCCTTTGTGGATCGAACGGAAACACCGCTAGTTAATACAAAATACTCCATCTATTCCATTTTCATTGTCTATTATCACTTTTGTCTCTTTTGTGTCTATTGCCTATATCTTTGAATCGAGAATGTTTTTTCATGAAATCGACAACTTTGTATTCTATAACATATTAAAATCTATCATATAAGATCCATATTGTATATTTTTTGAGATCCACATTAAACTATATATGCAATAGATACAAAAGAGACAAAAAGAATAATGGATAATGAAAATTGGACAGAGGGAGTACAGTTTAAGGAAAAAAACATTGACTTTTTTTTTGAATGGCAAATATATATATATATATATATATATAATATACAGAAATCTTCAAGTAAGGACCTTAAATGCGGACCTCCCATTTCTCACCTTTCCCGATCTGTTTTCGATGATCCAAGCCGCTCAATGTGTTTAGAACGTGATTTTAAGGGTAACCTCTAGAATTCGGCAAAAGAAATGACCGGGAAGGGCTTGATTTGAGCAATTTTTATTTGAACCGTTAGATAAAAACAAACAAAAACTGCTCAGATGAAGCCCTTCCCGGTCTTTTTTTTTTGCTGATTTCTCGCGAGTACCCTTAAAATCATGTTCTGAACACATTGAGCGGCTCGGATCATCGAAATTCAATCGGGAAAGAGAAGTACGCATTTTATTAAAATAAGGTAGTACTTATAAGAAGGGGACTCTGTATATATATATATATATATATATATATATATATATATATATATATATATATATATATATATATATAGACCATCCATTTGTAACAAAAAAAATTACTTCAAATGAAAAATATTAAATCAAATTAGTTTGCATTTTAAAAAATGTAGGATAAACAAACCAAATCAAGAAAAACTAAAAAGTATGTTTTTTATATATCATTCTTTATCTAATTAATAAAACTCAATTTCCAATTCTCCTAAAATCTATCTCCCCTGCTCACATCCCATCCCCCACTTCTCTCTCTCTCTCTCTCTCTCTCTCTCTCTCTCTCAAATTTTATTTTTAAAAATACCAAATTTGTAAAAGAATTGAGGATTAGGAGTTTGGAGTATATTGTGTCCAACTACATTTGCTTATAGTATAGTATAGATAGATTGATTGATTGATTTGTGTTCTCTCTCTCTCCAAATTCCAACAGGTAAGTCCATTGAAAACGACACCATGGTGCAGGAGATCATGGCGATGCTGAGTTTCGATGGGAGTGATCAGGGGTGGGCCGTGATCAGCCATGGGTCGGCCGAGATGGCAAAAGCCAATGGGGACACTATCCTAAAAAGCTTAACTCAGTTCGAACAGTGGAAGGAACAAGCTGGACAAGCCGGTTTTGTGGCTGCGCTCAATCAGAATCTTCACGACCTTCACACCCCGCATCACTGCAGCCGTCTAATCTTGCCCGAGGCCACCTGTGGAATCCCTGAGAGGGTGGCTTGCCCTGAGTGTGGCCGTCAGATGGAGAAGTTTATCATGTACCGTTGCTGTACTGATGAAGCAGGTGCGTGATTACGACTTACTGGTATATGTTAATGTTATGTGTTTGGAATCTTGGGTATTGCCTTCCCTTACTTTCTTATGCTATATATGTGTGCTGTAATAGTGCAATAAGCATTATACTGATTAGTATAGATATACGTAAGTCCCCCTCCTGCTAGGTCTGAATGATTATACCTATTTTACTATAAACCCTAGTTAATTGACCAACTTGCTCTCTGGGACCGACCCCATCACCGGGGGTCTTCGCCAGCCGTATCCTCCCCCCACTCTCTCTCTTCTCTCCCCATCAATAGAGACCCAGAAGCATGGGACCCTATGAGATCTTTAGCGGCGCAGCGAACAAACCAACAAAGCTTACGATTTGGTCTGCACTGTGAATCTCGCTTTCAATCGGAATGGTGCGAGAAACTGAGGACGATCTAATGAAAAAGATAATGGCGGTAGCCAGAAAGAATTGTATCTGGAGAATCGTCAAAGGCCGTTTATTCTTATTCATTTCGAATGGGATTGAGTGTGTACGTAGGCCCATTGCTTCTTTCCATTTGTTTTGATAAATGTAGGCACAAACTGGTAACAATTTTTTGTTTTCACTTCAAGGAACAGATTCATCACAAAATTTTTGTTTTTTGAAATCTGAAACCAACGTGACGCCACCACTCACGATTTAAATACATGCATGGTTAATTTTGCAAAAATATCTCATGATAATATATGGTATACTTGTAGAAATTACTCATGAATTGGTTGTTGTAATATTGAGCTTAAATTTTCATGGAGAATTTGCAGAAATTAATGATGATAAACATGGTGGATTTGAGCATCAGAAACATGTCGATTTGAATATCCACCATGTTTTGAAATATGCGTCATGAAATTGTTTATATTTTTGGAATTGATCATGTTCAGAAAATTGGTCAGTAAAGTAATAAATAAGGCATAATAAATTAAAGGTTAAAAATGAAGAGAGGTTGCAATTCTTTTTTTGGTTCTTTTACAATTTCCAAGCATTTGCAAAAATAATGTATTTCAAAAGCGTAAGATGTTAGTAAATTGTGAGCTAAACGGTTCCATACTCTCTGTCCTTTACAATATCCAACAAATTTCATCCAAGTATGGGGTGTTTGGGTACGTTTAACAAAACTTTAGTACTCGGTACGACAAGTTTTTGACAAGGGCAAAACTTTTATTATGCAGGGAAAGAATGGTTGACTTACGTGACCGTGGTCAATCCGATGAGTGAGGTCCATGTTATGGCGGAAAGACTTCAAGTTTTTGGGTTTCCACGCAGAACTGCTCTAAAGGTTGGTTTGCGTCGACGAAACTTCAAGAAATTCATCATGGACCGCTGCTATACTGATTAATATTGTATCTATCTATCTATCTATCTATTAGAATTGGTAATTTGTAATTGTGTCTTGAATAATGTGCTACTGCATGGGAGAGATCTGTCTTAAGGGGGAAACAATGTGCACTATGGTGCATGGCTCCCATGTATGGCCTTTATTATTCTGTAATGTGTAAGCTTTGTAAAAGGCACACTTATACGCCTGTTATGTAGGTGAAGAAAAAAGCCCAAAAAAAAAAACAGAGCAAAACAGTCCCTTCCTTTGGCTTTTAGTCTCTCTCGTGCTATCCTCTCTCTCTTTAAAAAATTTCTTATCTTGTCTTCCCTCGGCCTCATATACCAGTCGGTGTATCACCCTGTATCACGTACCCAAAATTCACCTTGTCCTTTATAAAAAATCCACCTAAATATTTTGCACCCAACACTATCTTCATACTGCAGGTGTGCCTTGGGGAGCTGCAAGGGACCTTATGTTACGGATAAAAGATGCCCGTTTAGGAGAGTACCGATTATTACTACTAGACGTGAGAGGCTGGGAGGCGAGGCGTGGTTATGAGTCTGGTGAGTGACCAAATCGCCAATATCGATCTGTTTAGAGATAGGGTGAGAGAAGGGGAGTGACTGAGAGCCAGTGAGGCTGCGAATCATGAGAGGAGGGTTAGAGATGAGGTAGGGTTTGTTTGTGTGGATGGTGGAGATTGAAACACAAATAAATTAACGGCCAAGATTAATGCGAATTATTTAAATATGTATAGTCGACTTGGTTCGGTTTGGTTGGTCAATAATTCCACAAAACCAAGAAAATCCCGCCACTACCTCGACCGAAAACTGAACCGATCGGTCGGTATTTCTTGGGTTTTTTTTTGGTTCTGGGGTTTGTAACACGCCTACAGTACTGGTATGATATGTTCTGTATTTGGTTACTCCCTTCCCTTGCTTTCTATTTTATGTGAGTTGTAACGATGCAATAAGCTTAATGGAATAAATAAATGACAGACCACACCACCATTTGTTATGGCTGCCGGTGTAGTTATGTTATGTGGGATGGTTTGGGTGGGCTGGTCCTGGCTTGGGCCGGGTCTTGGGTGTTTGGGCTGTTTTTGATTTATTTGGGTTGGGTTGTGCTTAATGTTTTTTGTTGTGGATCCTATAGACTTTTGGGCGTTTTGGATTTTGCCCTTGAGGTGTATTATCCAACTGTTTGTTGGATCCCCTTTCCCTTTTCCGTTTTTAACTCATCTTTTGCCGATCAAAAAAAATTTGCTCACTGCAAATCTTTCACTTGATTGCCTGTTGGCTTTCCAGATCATTGTTATGTATTCGGCTCTGCGTTGAGCGTTGTCAATGTACTCTGTCTACCGTCCTTTTGGACAATCGAAGTTACCGGACTCTGATAGAAGTGTCAATTCAGATATAGTAGTACATAGGTATTTGCTTTATTTTGGCGTACGGTTGCCTCTAAACTACCTTGAGTCGCATTTGCATATGTGTTGTGGATTGAATTCTTAATTTGGATTAACAATATCAAAATACTGAGCAATATAAGAACTCTGTTTCCATCGTCTTCTATACATGTTTTCGCCCTTTTCTCTAGAAGCGAGAAAAAAGAACTACTGCAAAAGTTTTTTTTTTTTTTTTTTCTCGGCAAATGAAAACTTTTTATAAAACTCGAAAGAGATACAACGAGGGAAACATCGAAAGCACATAATGCTTACGAGGTTAAACAAAAGAAGAACAAAACAAAAATCCAACAGATAGTTGGATGGAACCACTTCTCAGTCATACACTACACTTTCACATTTCTAATTCCATCAAGGAAGCTCTTAAAATCCTCCACTGTATATACCTTAATATCGAATTTCACCTTAATCCACATTGCAACTTTGATTTTTATTTGCTCACCTACTTGCCCTACTTCTGTCAAAACATTATTGAACACAGAGTCATTCCTCACTAACTACAAGGACCAAATTGTAGCACAGAAAGTCGCTTCCCATAAATGATTCTCCAAATTGCTGAATCTATATATTATCAAACCACCTAGTAAAGAGATCTACCAAAGATTCAGGATACACCCATTTCACATGCCACCAATCTAAAATCAAAGACCAAGCCTCCCATGAGAATTGATAGTGTAAAAAGAGATGTCGGGGCGTTTCCCAAAGAAGAGAACACAACGGGCAGAGTACTGAATCCCCTTCAAGGATCAAGTTTCTACTTTGAAGCACAGATCTAGTAGCCACTCTTTCCTGAAGGGCCATCCACGCAAAAATCTCCACCTTAAGGGGGCTGATATTCTTCCAAATTGCTCCCAATACCAGATTTCTTTCATTTCTAAACTGTTCCCATTTGTTGTACACTAATTTCACAGAGAAACAATCATCAGCGGTCCAACTCCACTTCAGCATATCACGTTTAGACTGATCTAAGATTACTCCTTAAAGTCTTTGAAGTAAATCCTCCTTTTGCTGAGTTTCCCATACACGCAAACTTCTTCGAAACAGCAGATTCCAACTTCCAACTTCCCACTTCACTACCACCTTTCACAACACTATTCATCTCATCTTTTTGTAATGAAAGAAGGTAAAGACGAGGGAACTCTTCTTTAATAGTAGTATCCCCTAGCTACGAATGGTGCCAAAAGGAAATCTCTGTTCCGGAATGAACCTGCAATCTAAAACCTTCCCGGATTATAGTGCCAATACCTGAAGATGCCTCCCCTATCGAACAAATAGCTCTCCAAATATTTGAAACCACTCCAACAGCCTTGCTCCAGCTTGTAGTTACCTTTAACAACCTTCACCCATAGGGAGTCATTGTCTTTATTGAACCTCCACCACCACTTGGCCAAGAGAGCAAGATTATGAGTCATCAAATTCTTCACTCCTAGCCCACCATATTCCTTCTTTTTAGAAATCATCTCCCATTTAACCACATGCAGCTTTTTCTTGTCAAATGTATCACCCCAAAAAAATTACCTTTGAATTTTCTCTAACCACTTTGCTATCGAAACTGACATCTTGAAAAGGGACATGAAGTAGATGGGTAAGCTACCAAGGACGAATTAATTAAAGTAAGTTTACCTCCGTAAGAATTATATCTACTACGCCACACATTCAATCTCTTTTCCATTCTAGCAACCACTGAATCCCAAGTTTTGATTCTGTTAGGATTAGCACCTAAAGGCAACCCCAAATACTTTATTGGCAGGTGATCAACTTTACACTCCATAATTCGAGCACGGGAAATCACATCCTGTTGAGGAATATTCACTCCACACAAAGAACTTTTGAAAAAGTTTATCTTAAGACCAGACAGGAGTTGGAAACATCTAAGAATTCTTTTGATATTCGCCATCTCTTCCCTGTCATTGTTGCAAAACAAAATTATGTCATCAGCAAAGTGAAGCTGTGAAACTATTGCCCCATTAGCTCCAATTCTTGCTCCTTTAATGATATTCAGCTCCCTATCCCTTTCCAACAAAATGTTAAGCCCTTCAACAACTATGTTGAAAAGAAAAGGGGATAGAGGATCCCCTTGACGAAGGCCTTTTGAATATTTCACCATTTTTTTCCCAAATCCCATTTTTGTAAGCAGGTCTAAAAGAAATCCCCAATTGACACAATCATAAGCTCTTTCGAAGTCAATTTTGAGAATAAGACCCCCTTGAGAGCTATTCTTCCAACTATGAATAATCTCGTTTGCAATAAGTACTCCATCCAAAATTTGTTTGCCCCCTATGAATGCTGCTTGAGACTCCCCAAACACAGAAGGTATGTGAGTTTTTAATCTATTCGCCAAGACTTTCGATAACACCTTATAGACCCATCCCACCATGCTAATGGGTCTATATTCTTTAAAAGTGAAAGGACAATCAACCTTAGGAATAAGTGAAACAAAAGGAGATCATTATTAAGTCTGATGGTGCTGGTAGCGGTTGGCTCCATAGAAGTGCAGTGGCTACCATGAATAGGGTGGTCTCTATGAAGACTTTGAAGGAGAGTTTCAAGAAGGAG
Source organism: Rhododendron simsii (assembly GCA_014282245.1). Lineage (NCBI taxonomy): Eukaryota > Viridiplantae > Streptophyta > Magnoliopsida > Ericales > Ericaceae > Rhododendron > Rhododendron simsii. Next base: position 35,450,589 of record CM024957.1, on the reverse strand, counting down.
TATGAGCAGGATGTCCAGTTTCGAACAATGGGAGGAAGGTATGTCCTCATTACATTCCCAAACAGTGAAGTCCGGGACGAGCTCATTAAAAGGCAATGGATGGAAAGATGGTTCACTATGGTGAAACCATGGCAGGGCGAGCCCGCGAGTTTTGAACGGTTTGTTTGGCTAAATTGTTTCGGTATGCCCCTTAATTCTTGGAATTCTGAATCATTCAAGAGTATAGGGGAGATTTGGGGTAAGTTCATTATGGTGGATGATGAAACTCTGAGAGACTTGTCGTTTGCATTTGGAAGAATCCTCATAGCCACTGAGGAACCCTCAAAAATTGATAAATGGATTCAAATGGAGGTGAATGGGGAGCGATACAAAGTGTTGGTGAAAGAAGAAACCTCTTATATTCGTCCAATTGAGATTGGCATGGAGGTGCGGCCTCCACAGTTTTCTGGAGATTTGCATAGGTCAGGTGCTAAGGGGCCGAAAGTGTTGAGGAGGGAGATTAAAGAAGATGATGATATGGAAAGCTGCTGCCCAAAATCCACCAATGACAGAAGGGGGATAGGTGAACAAGTCAGACTTAACAGTGCTACAAAGATGATAGATGGACAGAGGGTGGAGTCGTGTCAGATCAAAGTTCAAGGCTCTAAGCAAAGGGATGTTGACATGCATTTAATGCAACTCAGTGATGGATTTATACCTGTTGAAGGAGATTTTGAATCTGTAGTGGAGGAATCAGATGAAGTGGGGGCCTCGGATGGGCTAGGTGTGGGGGCTCAGAATGGGCCACTTCCAAGCCCAAATGTGGGCCTAGATAATGAGAAGAGTTTAGGCCCAGCCCAGTTTGTGGGTGAGGTGGACATGCATTTATCCCAGGCCCAAAGAATCTCAAAGAGACCCCTACCTTTAGTACCCATTCCAAAACCTACACCACAGGCCACTGAACTCCTAGTGGGTTCGATTGCTGGTCAGTCATCACAGCTGGGGGATGGAACACCACTCACTGGGATTAATCTCATGGTGGACCTCTCTAATGCTGGATGCAGAAGAAGACGTCGCAGGCAGCTATCCAACCTTATTCAAATCCAAGAGGAGCTATCTGGTGAATCGAAAGAGGACGAGATTGAAGTTTCTTTGGACTCAATTCAAAGCTCTCAGCAAATCATTGACGAGGTACGAGCAACTATGGCTATTGGAGCTGCACTAAATGTTAATTTTCTTCCTAATGATGATAGGGTCTTAAAGAAAATGATAGAGATTGAGGCTAAGGAGGCTGCCTCTCTCCGTGAAAGGGAGAACGGAGCTTAGGGCAGCCCAATCTTTTCCTTTCGGTGTTAGCTTTGGTTCAAGTCAATTTTATGCAGATTCTGTCATAGAACATTAGAGGGTTGGGGAGTGTTACGAAGAAAAGATTTTTGTCCAAGTTGATTAAAAAGAGACGACCAGATATGATATTTATCCAAGAAACAAAATTAGAATCTGTGGAGCGCTTAGCAATTCAACGTATATGTGGTGTTAATGATGTGGATTATGCTTGCTCGAAATCTGAGGGTGCATCAGGGGGCCTTTTAACTATTTGGAATAGTTCTTTCTTTAAACCAGCTAGTGTGATGGTCAATAGATCATTCATTTTGTTATAGGGGGCCATCGATGACTTCCCTTGTACCTTCTTGAATGTCTATGCTCCTAACGACACTTTAGCCCGCCGTGATCTTTGGGATGAAATTCTGGCATGTAAAGCAAATTTTCCGGATCCGTGGTGTATTGGGGGTGACTTCAATGAAATAAGAGAAGTGTCTGAAAGGGTGGGGTGCTTGAGAATCGATAGGGGGATGAAGGACTTTTTGGATTTTTGTAATCACATGGAAGTTCTGGATATACCTATGCAGGGAAGGTGTTTCACATGGACCAACTATCAGAACGACGCCATCCACAGCCGGCTGGACAAATTTCTGATGTCCCAACCCTTCCTTGATAGGTTTAAGGTTGTGCAATGGGGTTTACCTCAGCCAATTTCTGACCATTGCTCTATTATGTTAGTGAATGATAATAGGGACTGGGGTCCAAAGCCTTTTAGATTCCTGGACATTTGGCTTTCGGATCCTAAATGTATGAAGGTGGCCAAATAAGCTTGGGAGGAGGCTCAGGTGCAAGGATGGGCTGGTTTCATTATCGTTCAGAAATTGCGGGCAGTGAAGGATAGAGTGAAACTATGGAATAAACAAGACTTTGGGGATATCAATTGTGCTCTTCAACATACTGAAGCCAAACATCATCATCTTGATACCCTATCTGAAACTAGGCAGCTAAATGAAAAGGAAAATGCAATTCGGTGCTCCCTAAAGTCTGAGTTTTGGAGGCTCTCTAACTTGATGGAATCACTTTGGAAGCAAAAATCCCGTATTAAGTGGCTGAAGCTCGGGGATAAAAACACTAGGTTTTTCCAAATCTCAGCAAATAACCGTTTCAAGAGGAACTTGGTGGGTTCGGTATGGGTAAATGGAAGTCTTTTGGTGGATTCAGTCCAGATCAAAGAAGCAGCAACTGAATACTTTCGGACAAACTTTACGGAAGAAAGACGAATCAGGCCGGACCTGGGAGGTCTTTTTTCCAGGAAAGTCGATCAGGAGAAAGCATTGCAGCTTGAGAAACCTTTTGAGGAAAAGGAAATCCTGGCAGCCCTTCAAGATTGTAGCAACTTCAAAGCCCCGGGTCCCGATGGCTTTAATTTTTCTTTTGTTAAGCAAGGCTGGGTCTTCATGAAGGAGGATGTCATCAAATTTTTTTGCGAGTTCCACTCAAATGGGAAGCTTACCAAAGGTATCAACTCCACTTTTGTTTCTCTTATTCCTAAAGTAGCATGCCTATTGTTTTTTAAGGATTACCGTCCCATTAGTATGGTGGGGTGGGTCTATAAAATTTTATCCAAAGTTTTAGCGAATAGAATTAAGGGTCAGATGCGATCGGTTATTGGGAAGACTCAAGCTGCCTTTGTCTATGGGAAACAAATTCTGGATGGTCCTTATAGCCAATGAGGCTATCCACAGTTGGAAAACTAGGGAGCATGGGGGCCTCATCTTAAAATTGGACTTTGAAAGAGCATACGATTGCGTCAATTGGAGCTTTCTCAGTAGTATGCTATCAAGATTGGGCTTTGGGGACAAATGGAGGGATTGGATTTTAGAGTGTTGCTCTTCGGTTTCAATGTCTATCTTGATCAATGGATCACCGTCACCGGAATTTTATACTCAAAAAGGGTTGAGACAAGGCGATCCCTTATCTCCATTCCTCTTTAATATTGTTGTGGAGGCCCTCAACATAATGCTAGAACGAGCAAAGAATCAAAATATCATTAAAGGAACCAAAGTGGGTCGTAATGGAGTCAATATTTCTCATCTACAATTTGCGGACGATACGATTCTCTTTTGCAATAATGATCCAGATAAGATGGCAAACATTAAAAGAATTCTGAGATGTTTTCAATTGATGTCTGGCCTGAGAATTAATTTCTCGAAGAGCTCCTTCTGTGGAGTGAACATTTCACCTCAAGCAACTTCATCCTTGGCCCAGATCATGGGTTGTAAAGTGGAGCAGCTTCCGATCAAGTATCTCGGCTTGCCTTTAGGTGCTAATCCAGGAAGGATCAAAACGTCGGACCCCGTTTTGGAAAGGACTGAGAAAATGTTGAGTATTTGGCGTAATCGATGTATTTTCTACCGGGGGAAGGTTGTCTCTTATTAACTCCAATACTGCAAACGTCCCTGTATATTTTATGTCTTTGTTTAAAATGCCAGCAGCTGTTGCGAGGAAATTGGAGAAACTACAAAGAAAATTTTTCTGGGGTGACTCGAACAACAAAAACAAAATGCACGTGGTCAAGTGGGATGAGATTACTCGGAAGAAATCTAATGGAGGATTGGGGATCAAAAAATTAGTCCAACAGAACCTAGCTCTTTTGACAAAATGGTGGTGGAGATTTGGCAAGGATAAAGAAGCTTTATGGGTGAAAGTGATTCGAGGAAAATATGGTCTGAATACTAACTGTTGGCTGCCCTATGCTTTCAGCCCTGGCTCAACATCAAGAATCTGGTCAGATATTTGCTCTCTGGAAAACCCATCATCCCAATTGGGTTTCTCCATTCGAGACAGCTTTCGAGTCCAAGTAAACTCCGGAGATGCCACTGTTTTTTGGGAACATGTTTGGTTAGGTGAAGCCTCATTGAAACAAGATTATCCCAGACTGTTTTCTTTATCTACCCAAAAAGAGATGTTGATCTGTAACTTGAGGACCGAGGGGTCTTGGGATTTAATGTTTAGGCGAGACATGCTTGGTCGAGAGAAGCAAGAGATGGATAACTTGAAACAGAGACTCCAACGAGTTATTCTAAATCCCTTGAAGCCTGATACATTGCAGTGGAGGTGGTCGGGTGATGGAATATTTTCTGTCAAGTCAGCTTATGGGCATTGGGAACAGCAAACCCATTCGAGCAATCAACTGTTGGGTTCTTTATGGAAGAATTTGGGCCCCCCCAAGGTGGAAATCTTTGCTTGGATGGCTGTTAAGGAAAGGGCAGTTACCAGGTCAGTCCTTCTTAGTAGAAACCTGATCAATGAGATTCAACTAGCTTTGTGCCCTCTATGCTCTTTGAGCCTTGAAACCCATCAGCACTTGTTTCTCCATTGTCACTTCTCATGGAGTGTATGGTCGATAATTTTAGATTGGTGGAACATTAAATGGGTTTGTCCAAGATCGGTACCCGTTTTAGCTAATTGGTGGTTTGATAATGGATTTTACAACCTGGAGAAACATGTATGGGAAGCTTGTTTCTATGCAACACTATGGTCTCTATGGTTGGTAAGGAATGACAATATCTTCAATAACTGTTCGAAACAAGCTTGGGAGGTGGGGAATCTAGTCAAAACTAGAGTCGCAATGTGGATGAAGGCAAAGTTTGATATCAAGGTCTACACCGTTGAGGAGTTCAAGTTCTTCTTAGATGGTATCCGAAAATTAAAATTGTAACATAGTCTTTAGGTGGACATTCAACTGTCGGTTGGATGTGATTGTAAATTTTCCTTTTCCTCAATGTACCCCGTTCGAGTTTTATATATTGTTTCGTTTGCCGAGAAAAAAAAAAAAAAAGTGAAACAAAAGTAGAGTTGATACCTTTTGTGAGTTTGCCATTAGCATGGAATTCAGAAAAGAATTGCAAAATCAGGCCCTTCATGAATTCCCAACCTTTCTTAACAAAGGCAAAGTTAAACCCATCTAAACTCGGAGCCTTCAGATTGCTGCATTGCTTCAAGGCCTCCAAAATCTCCCCCTCTTCAAAATCTTTCACATTGAATTGAAATGTCTTGAGCTATTTTTCTCTAGAAAACTCCCCCAGCACTTGTCTGAACACCCTTTCCTCTTGGAAGTTCCTACTGAAATGATTAATTGCAGCCTCCTTGATGTCCTTAGGATCTTCCAACAAAGTTCCATTTACCTTGACTAAACCCACCATGTTTCTCCGAAACCTATTGTTCGCAATGGCTTGGAAAAATCTAGTGTTTTTATCACCCAATTTCATCCAGTTTAATCTAGATTTCTATCTCCATAGAGATTCCGTCAAACGAGAAAGTCTACAAAATTTTAATTTGGACTTGCACCTTGAAGCTTTCTCATCTATACTTAGTTGTCTCTCCTCTGCAATCAAATCAAACTGATGAAGTTCTGCTTCTGTTACTTGTAACGCTAAGTTTACATCCCCAAACTCCTCTTTGTTCCATACCTTAGGCTTCTCTTTTATAGCCCTACATTTTTGCAAGATAATGAAATCAGCCCATCCATTCACCTGCGTATTATCCCACGTTTCCTTGGCAATACCCATGCATTTTGGATTTGTCAACCAAATATCCATAAATCTGAATGGTTTAGGACCCCAATCTGTGTTATCATCAGAGAGAACAATTGGGCAATGATCAGAGATTGGTCTACGAAGCCCCCATTGTAGAACCTTGAAGCTCTCAATCCACTGTGGTGAGAGGAGGAATCTGTCCAGATGGCTGTGAATAGCATGATCTTGATAATTTGTCCAAGTAAACTTTCTGCCGAACAATGGTAGGTCAATGAGTTTCAAATTATTACAGAACTCCAAAAAATCTTTCATTCCTCTCTCCAACCTCTGACAACCCCCCTCTCATTAATAGCTTTAATTTCATTAAAATCTCTCCCAATACACCACGGTACCGAAGAGTTTATTTTCAGGCCTATCAACTCTTCCCACAACAATCTTCTATTGACTACATCATTAGGCGCATAAATATTAACCAAAGTACAGGGGAAAACTTTCTTAATCACACCTTGCAGCAAAGTAAACGATCTATGGGAAATAATATTGTCAGCTTTGAAAAACTCTTTATTCCAAATAGTTAATTAGTAGTCCCCCTGAGGTCCCTATGGCATTAGAACAAGCAAAATCAACATTCCCACAACCCCACAATTTCTGAACAGCAAAGACGTCTATGTTCTCCAATTTAGTTTCTTGGACAAACACCATAACAGGTCTCCTTTTTTTTATTAGCTTAAATAAAAACCGCTTCTTTACCGAACTCCCCAAACCACAAGTATTCCAAGAGATAATCTGCATAAAATAGTTAAACCCAAAACAATACTCCACACTCGAGAATGAGAGAGGCTCTACCCTCCAGCTTCTCTGTCAGCATGAGAGAGTATTCCTGAGATTCAATTTCAATCATAGTACGAAGAATTACATCATCATTGGGGCGAAAATGAATACCTAATTCAGCTCCAACCACCATGGAAGCACTGATTTCTCTGGACATGATTGAATTACTCTGAAGAGTTTCCCCTGAAGAAGATGAAAGGTGCGCCATCAATTCCGGATTCTGGTGGCGCGAGTTGATATATATATATATCCTAGCGGACGTAGGAGAAACTGCAGGAGTGCCCATTTCAAGTTTGACGGTAGTGTTGCGTCCAATCTGAACCTCCTTTCAGGCATTGAACACAACCTGAGAGAAATAGGACTTCTTGGTTCTTTCTTGCCTCAATTAAGAGGACTACAAATTTTAACAGGAGATTTTGCTAAATGTAATGCATTTAATTAACAGGAGATTTTGCCAACTGTAATGCAATAGTTGAAGGAGAAACTCATTAAAATTGAATGGAAATTACATGAGGTATCCTGCTTCATACTGGAACATCTCCGATCGATGGGAGATTTCAAAGTTAAGGTGGACAAGTTAACGGTCATTTTTTGCATCAACTCGCAACCCATCTACCTTCACTCATGTCAAAGCTGACGTGGCTTTGGCATCACCTACCTGCCTGCCAATTTTGACAGCCCCTACCCTCATGCAAATTTCAAATTTTTACCGTTGAATCGAAGTTCAGAAACTTAAGTTCGAGTTTTTTCCATTCCAAAAACTTACCATTATAGTACAAACAGCGTGCACATTTGAGGTTTTTTTTTTATAAAGTTTATGAGCTCTATTTTTTATTTCTATAAATAGAATTTGACATAAGGGTTGGAGAGAAAGCTTTGATGTTAAATTAGAAATGCTAAAATATCACATAAGCCTTCAAAAAGAAATTGGTATCTTCAATTTGAAATCAAGTGTTGGAAATGGACTCATCAGCTACCAAGTGTCCGATTATAAAACCTTAATAATTGCAATAGACTTATTTCCAGATGTGTTGTAAACAAGTGTTTTAATTCTCTCTCTCTCTCTCTCTAACTTTTCTTTTCTCTGCCTTCTCTCTACAAACATCTAGTAGGGTTTCCTGGTAGGGGGCTAGGGCTGCTGCCCCACACCACCCCCCCCCCCCCCCCCACACACACACACACACACACACACTCCTTCATCACCGGCCATCCATTCCCTACTATGACAGGTTGTTGGCCCGCTTGGTGAGATCGTCCATCGAATAAGCCCCTGGAACTAGAGAGGTGGTTTGCCGGTGACATGATTACGGCTGGGGTTCTATTTCCTCCTCCTCCTCTCTCTCTAGATCTTTCCCTCCATGAGTTTGGTGCTCCCCATCGATGACGCCAATCGTCCACGTGCAGTCCGCCTATGTGCTCTCTTTTCCAATCTTCCTCATCATGTGAGCTTTATCGGTTTTATCAAGCAGGCCCGGCCTAGCTTGTCGTTTGGGTGTCGCTTGTTCGAGCCCTGACAAGGTTGTTGTTGTAGTAGGATGGAGATAGCTGTTGGTGTTGCTGCAGTGTTGCGATCTCGGTGACCGAATTTAAAAGAGTAGATTTGTTTTTGTAGGTTTTGGTTTGTTTTTCTCTGTTGCATTTGTTTTTTTGGTTTCCTACCGCTAATAGATTGTTTCCTCCCCTTCGGGGGCTTATATTGGTTTAGTTTTGTAATTTTTCTACGGTGAATGTTGTGCCCAGAAGGTTTATGTGTGGGAGTGGAGTGCTTTCTTGCTGGCCTTGCCCTTATGGCTTGATTCGCCTGTTGTATGGAGATCTTACTCTTCTTGATGTACTGTTTCTCCTATCAATGGAACCTCCTAACATTTTGGCCAAAAAAAAAAAAAAACAAGTGTTTACAGCACTCATTCATGATCGTCTAAAAATGTTTTGGACGGTCAGGATGTTAATGAAACTTTTCTTCCGAAAAAAAGTTTCATTAACATCCCAACCGTCCAAAACACTTTTGGATGATTGCGATTGGTTGATTTACTACACCTCCGTAAATAAGTATTTCTCCCCACCCACACTCCTTGATTTAAGCCCCATGTACTTGAAGAAGTTACAAATGCCTTGGGGTTTTATTAACTTCACTGAAAAAAATTGTATTTATAATTCATACACCCATTTTCAGCTTTATTAAATTCGTTCATGCTTTTTCACCTTTACTCTATTACTTCAGGCTATTTCACCCTTATTCAATTACTGCAGCCTTTTTCACCCTTATTCAAATCGTTCAGCTTTTTTAGCCATGTTCAATGCATTCAGCCTTCATCAATTCCTACAGTTTTTTTAGCCTTATTCAAATCGTTGAGCTTTTTTCAGTCTCATTCAATGGGTTTAGTCTTTTCAATTGCAGATTTTTTTGATTCTTTCAACTTTTTCAGCCATCATCAATTCATAAAATCTTTTTCAGCCTTAATAAATTTGTATAGACTTTTTTAACCATCTTTGTTTCATTTGTCATGTTATACAACTTTATCCATGTAGATTGTATTAAGCTTTTATACAGCCTTATTCATATACAGCATTTTGTGGTCCCCTACTGTCTCTTGTCTTATTGGATCCCATTGAGGGTATGATCTAGGTATTGGCCAAAGCCTTTGGCTATAAATTATCTTTTTCAACTTCTACGTTTCTGTGTAATAATCCTTAGTCATGAAATAGTTCTATCATATGGCAAACAGATGAGCAAGTTCCAGGGTATGGCATGGATACTTCCAAAGTTTAACGATCCATATTGGAAAGAAAAAAGAACCAACCCAAAAGATTACTATGTTGGTCTTCGACAAGAATGAAAATTTAGGGTTGAAGAGTAGGAGGGATTGGTTAATGATTTGTATAACAGGGGAGTCAGAATTCCACATCGTCGATCTCTAGAGATGCCAACAATAAATAAGCGTGAATATGAAGCAGCCGTGTCCCGAATCACAGAGGAGAATAATAGAATGCTGATGCACAGGAGTAGATATTTCATGCTTCAGCTAGCAACAGAGATGGCTGAGGTAAATCAGCGAGAACTAACGGAAAATGAATGTAACAACACTTTGAATAATGAGAAGTATCTATCTAACTACGCTATGTCTGACGAGGACATGTAGATCTCCCACTATTGGTTCTGTGTTAGGTATTTCAAGTTATGCCATAGCGCTGATCGGAATAGCGCTACTCTGGTAGCGCTAGTTGAAGTGGCTCTATTGAGTAGTTTTAAAAATAGTTTGAAAACCAGAGTATTCTAGCCAATTGTTTTACAAAATAGATTAGTTCGATAAAAAACTCAAGACCAGGAATGAAGCAAGTGGTGGAGATGCAGCTTTCCAAATTAAGAAGTAACACTCAACGACAAGCTATTGATGAAGGCATGAAGCCAAGGGTACACCTGGCACATATCTCTCGAGGATTGGTTGGTGATAGTTCACGGGTGATCTCTCACTTTGCGACACAGATGTTACCTTGGTGATATATGTACAGTGCCTTAAGTTAGATTATTTTCGGAACTATCAAATTGTGACATTTTAGTTGTCTTTTTTTAATTTTAAATAAACGCTTTTCCCCAGCGAAACAGCCTTATTTTCGGAACTATCAAATTGTGACATTTTAATTGTCTTTTTTTTTTTTTAAATATACACTTTTCCCCAACGAAACAGCCTTCTTCGTTTAGAGATTCTTCTTGTTCTATTCCTTTTGTCAGCCTAACAGTTGTATATGGTCTTTAGTATCTGAAGTAAGAGTGAGGGAATGGGCTAGATGTAAAGTCATTTGGGGCTTTGTTGTATACTTTGTGCAGCCAGAAGATGTGTTTTTTCTCTCTCACACACACATACATATACACGGAGTTCCGAGGATATCTATAAAAACATTTAAAAAATCACCTCATGGTTTCTGATCAAATTTTGATGATCCGAGCCGCTCAATGTGATCAGGATGTGATTTTAATGGCATCCGCAAGAAATCAGCAAAAAAAATGACCGGGAAAGATTTGATGATGAATGGTTCAATTAAAAACTACTAAAAACAAGCACTTCTCGGTCATATTTTTTGCTAATTTCTCGCAGGCACCCTTAAAATCACATTCTGCACACATTGAGCGGTTCGAATCATAAAACCTTGATCGGAACAATTCTACCGTGCAGAACTCCCATTTTCCGAGCGAATTTCGATGATCCGTGCCGCTCAAAGTGTGCAGAACGTGATTTTAAAGGTATCCGCGTGAAATCTATATAAAAAAAATTGACTGGGAAGGACTTGATTTGAAGATTTTTTTATCGAACCATTCAATGAAAACTGCTCCGATCAAGCCATTCCCAGTCATTTTTTTGTTGATTTCACGCGAGTACCCTTAAAATCACGTTCTGATAACTTCGAGCGGCTCGGATCATCAAAATTTGATCGGAAAAACGTGGTCTGAATGGTAAAACCGTTTGAGATCCCTCACTGGATCCCTCAAATTTGTATGATTCGAACCGTTTAATGTGTGCATAATGTAATTTTAATGACGTGCTCGCAAGAAATTAGCATAAAATATGATTAAAAATTTCTTATATTTAGCAGTTTTTAATTGAACCGTTCATCGAATCTGAGCTAAAAACTACTCAGATCAAGCCATTCACTTTAAGAAAAAATTAAATTCGGTGACGAATGAAAATCGTCACAAATTATGTGTTTTTCATCACAAATAATACAGTTGACGAAAAAAAATTTGTCGACTAAATGTTGTCGAGGATTCCTACTTGGTGACGAAATCTAGTTTTTGTCACCTATAGTGCCTTTTGATGACGAAATATTTCGTCACCAAAAAGTGAATAATTGGTGACGAAAGTTTTCGTTGCAAAGGATGTTTCCATATGGAGAAAAAATTCTTCTTTCTTAATCCTACTGGGTTTCGAACCCAAACCCCTTGAGTTTTTCGCGTAAGCTCCGACCAACTGCACTACACACATTTTTAATTAAATGTTTGAAATATCTAATGTATAACATATATGTTTAACATGAAAATATATTTCGAATGTAATTTTGAACCTTTAAACATTAAAATTAGTAATTTTGATAAACTTAAAAGTTGTAGGCAATTGAGTTATTGTTCAAACCAAATTTCAATTATCTCAATCAGAGTTTTTAGTAAAGAGTTATGTTCGAAATACATTTAGTGACAAAACGCAATTCATCAATTTCGTCACGAAAGATACCCATTTGACGACGAAATATATTTTTTGTCGCTGAAAGCGTTAAAATGGTGACAAAATTATTTTTCGTCACCAAAGTTAAGTATTTGGTGACGAAAAAAATATTTCGTTCCTAAATTGGTCTCATTTGGTGACGAAATATATTTTTTGTCACCAAATAATTATCTTTGGCGAAGAAAAATAATTTTGTCACATTTTTTAAGCTTTCGGTGACGAAAAATGTATTTCGTCAACAATTGGGTACCTTTAGTGACGAAAATATTTTTTCGTTGCTAAACAAGTATAATTGGTGACGAAATTAGTTGTCAAAACAGTGACGAATTTATTTTTTTGTCACCAAATATACTCATTTAGTGACGATATTAAATTTCGTCGCCACTTTTTCGTCACCAATTTTCATTTTTCTTGTAGTGATTTTCGGTCATTTTTTTTGCTGATTTTTCGTAAATACCCTCAAAAATTACTCATATATATATGGAGAGTAATTTTGCCACTCTCATTTTTGTTAATGTCACTCCCCTTTGTGTCTATAAAAGATGATTTATTTTGTAAAAGACGGGGAGTGATATTAACAAAAAAGAAAGTGTCGAAATCAATTCCCGTATATATATATATATATATATATATATATATATATATATATTCCCCTATTTCTTCCTTTCCTTATCTATCATTTCTTGTTTGGTTTTCATCGGGGTTGGTTGCCATTTGTTGGTTGCAACCATGCTACAACCACTGCACGTTGTGTGAGGCCCACTCCAGGTCTCGCCCGGATGATCCGAATGGTTCAATAATTTTTTTTAAAAATATCAAGTGGGCTCATGAAAAATCAGCTCAATCCGATATGTGTAAGTACTCGATCCAATTTTTTCATTCTTGAAAAATCGGAAAAAAATTACAAGACAGGATTTTCTGATTTTTTCAAAAATGGGAAGATTTGATCGAGCACCTACACATATCAAGTTGAGCTGAATTTTTACAAGCCTGTTCGGTTTTTTTTTTTTTGGTAAAATTATTGAATGGCTCGGATCATCCATGTACATGGGACCCGGAGTGGGCCCCACAGCGTGCAGCGGCCGTGTACCGCACTTTGGTGCGGTGACCTTAGACTTTTAATGTTGGTTAAGCCATTTGCTGGTGAATGGTGCTACGGAAATAGACATTCAGACAAAATTATCCTTCCCCTTTCCAGATTAGGAATCTAGTAGTGAATATTTTTTTTGCTCTCTTCTTTTCACTTTAGGAATACATTCTAAACTTGATGAGTGGTCTATTTTTAGAAATCATTCCAAACTTGATGAGTGGTTTAGATGTGAATTTCACAAAACTTGAAACAAGAGAAAAGGATTTGAATAGAAAGATGCATGAATTATGAGAGTTCACCTATACCTTTAGGGTAAGAAAAGCAAGACAAAAATTGCAAAAGAAAAAAAAGCTTTGAAGAGGACATATTTTTCCTTCCTCTCTAAATTAGGAATTGATGAAGAAATGTTCTTCACTCTCTTTAGAATTAATAGTCAGAAATTATTCCAAGCTTCGCGAGTGGTTTGTTTCTCTTTATGAATCGTTAGCAATCATTCCAAATACGACGAGCAGTCTATGTTTCCATCATTTATTGATTTGTCTTTAAAAAGTAAGAAAAGGGACAAATAATTTGTGAATTGTGAGTGAAAATATTTGCTCACTTTACAATCAACTTCATAATTTCTTATCAAGACTCGAACTCTTGATCTGGTGGTTCTAAAGTTGTTCATTGATTTTCTACTCTTAATTTTTTATGCCCATGTTTTCCCTATATTAACCAAAAATTAGGGGTTTTACAAGATATTTTGAATTTTATTTCTTAGACACTTTTTGTTACGAAGTAGAACATTTTACGTACATTTTACTGAAAACTACTTGAACTTGAATGGATATCTGAAGGCTTTGTCCTTTGTTGGATGGGGAAGGTAAGGGAAAAGAGGAGAAACTAGGGTATGAAAAGAAACAGAAAAATTGCAAAAAAAGAAAAAGAAAAAGAAAAGAAAGTTCTGGATAAAAGCAAAAGAAAACACTCTACATAGAAATTCGAGGGGAAATGTTTGTATTCAGGAAAAAAAAAACAGAAGGGAGAGAATAACTTCTTGCCCCCCAAAAAAAAAAAACACTCTATATAATGCAAGGACTTAAAGGGAGAGAATAACACATAAAGATTGGTAAAAAGTCAACAATGACAAAACAACTTCCCAAGAGACACCTAAAACTCCGCATAACACCCAAAGAGACACCCAATACAACATTCGAAGACTTCAAACAACACCCCAATATTTGAGTGTCTTGGATCTTATTGACAAAAAAAAAAAAAAAGAAGAGAAAAATGTGAGCTTTCTATATATAGATAGAAGGAAAATCCAAAACCCTTTTCACCCAAAACTCTAGCTACCACCAAACTTGACAAGCGGTCTACCTAATAGTGAATATTTTATCGCTCTCTTCTTTTCTCTATTTAGGAATATATTCTAAACTTGACTAGCGGTCTATTTCTCTTTAGGAATTGTAGGAAATTATTCCAAACTTGACTAGCTGTTTAGATGTAAATATTCCTGAAAACTTGAAACATGAGAAAATGATTTGAATCCAAAGATGCATGAATTATGAGATTTCACCTACTATAGGGTAAGAAAAGCAAGACCAAAATTGCAAAAAAAAAAAAGTTTTGAACAAGAGGACATATTTTTCCTTCCTCTCCAAATTAGGAATCGATGAAGAAACGTTCTGCACTCTCTTTATGAATAATTAGAAAATATTCTAAACTTGAAGAGCGGTTTGTTTCTCTTTAGGAATCATTAAAAATCATTCCAAATATGATTTAGAAAACTTGAAACAAAAGAAAATTATTTAAATCTAAAGATGCGTGAATTATGAGAGCAATTGTGTTCAACCACACCTTTATCATTGCATTTCTTGTAGTATAAAAAAGAGGCAATGTAAACTGTGTTTTGTAATATCAAAAAAAAAAAAAAAACTGTGTTTCGTCCCAATAATAAACAATATTTTTGCTTCAGTTGAACAGTGGGTCCTTTTGAATGCAAAATAATAATACAATATTCTTCAGAGTTTCGTCCCATAATACAGAAGAATATTTTTTTTCTTCACCTATCAATAGATCGAAATTAGAGGGGCATACTTATTCTTGTATATATTGGGCATGAGCTAGCGCGCAGCACATGTGCCTCCCTCTCTCTCTCTCACCGAATCTCCTACACATGAGATTGCAAGTTCTGGGCAGTTTTGAAAAGAGGGTAAATATGTGAGTAAACCAATCAAACTGTGAGCCTTCTATACATTGAGAGGGCCTGTCTTTAGCTCAAACCCAAACCTCTGCAACCAAGTATAACACAAACTGCAACTTTTGATCAAATGGAAATCCACCCTACTGAAATGAGTCAAGGGGAGAATGACTATGAGAAGGATCTTTATCGCCTTACATCAACCCTCGCTGGAAAAATCGGTGAAGGAGTCCATAAAATTGAATCCTTCTTCTCTTCAGCTTGCATTTACAGGGTGTCAGAAGATCTTCGTAAGCTGAACGAAAGCGCCTACACTCCTCGCCTCGTCGCTATTGGGCCTCTTCACCGAGAAGACAAACACCTCCAAACACCCTTGCAACACATCAAAATGAGCTACACGAATTACCTACTCTCTCGACTGACCGCAAGAATGGAGGACCCAGCATTAGCAGAGCAGACAAAGTTCACGGTGCTACAGAAATGTTTAGGAGAAATGAAGACATTGGTAGACGATGCAAAGAAATGCTACGCAGAAGAAGTTAAATTGGATGAGGAAATGATGTTGGTCGATGGTTGTTTCATCCTCGAATTTCTCTACGTGTACAGATCATGTCAACAACTATATGGCGACTCAATGGCGACTCAAAGAAAACTCGATGGCGACTCAAAGGTAAGGAAGCTTAAAGCATCAGCTCTTTTATATGGCGACTCAATTCCCTCAATTGCTACTTAAGTAGCTCAATAAAAATACTCATCATAATAGTGCATGCTTCATATGTGAAGATTAAAAATAACATTCCCTTCTGGGGTGTCGGTGGCATATGATTTGTCCATGTTTGGTGGCAAAATTGTTCAGATCATTGACCTGTTTGTGATGCCATTGTGACCGCTTTGTTTTTAATAATTAATTGTAACCGTTTCCGAAAAGTATTTTTAGTACTCCTGCAATAAAAAAAAAAAAAAGTTTTCCCTTGACGAATACGTACTATTTGTGAGGAAAAACAATTTTGTCTCTAGATTCCGTAGCGTTATGCTACTTTTTTTGAAGTATGATGTTACAAAATATTTCAGGTGATCACAGGTACTAGATTATAACAGGAGTATCAAATTAATCCAAATAATTTGTCAGATGAAGCAGGATATACAAATTTAATTAACGATTTTGTATTTTTCAAAAGCAGGGACAAAAGACAGATCCTATTTTTGGTAATAGTTTGACCCTTGTCTTCGTAAGAAGCGACTTGGTACTCTTGGAGAACCAGATTCCTTTCTTTGTGCTTGAGAAATTGTTCCAGCTCACGTTGGGACGGATCCCGGATCGTCCCGACATGAACTGGTCGCTCAGCGATTATGTGGGGTCGTGCTATGGGGTAACGATGAGTCCAATAGGAAATTCCACCAACGCGATAGCTTGTTGTTCGCCCAGTGACTGTGTCCTTAGCGTTTTTGGCAACAAATCTACAACAAATGAAGAAGACCGTAATGCTAAGTACTATCATATCCTCCATAACCTACACTATGGTTGCCTTCCTCGTGATCAAACAAAACAGAAAGAACCAAGCGAAAAAGTAGTACTCATGCCTTCGGCATCAGAACTCGCGTACGCAGGAGTCATGTTTGTTCCCGACACATCAGGAAACGGTCTGTTCAAGTTTAAGTTCAGGGAACCCAAAGGGCTATTTTGGTGGTGTCTCAGGGCTTGCTTCGTAATGCCACCACTTGACATATACGGCAGCACGGAGATAGTCCTCAGGAACCTCATTGCCCTTGAACAGAGCTGCCCTGCCGTTTCGCCGCACATTTCATCCTACGCGTGCGTTATGGACATGTTGGTGAACTCTGATAAAGATGTCCAAGTGCTCGAGGAGGCCGGAGTCTTGTGTAACTACTTGGGTGCCATTGAGGACGCCACCGATCTATTCAACAACCTGTGCAAGGGAATTTATTTTGGAGATATTTATTTTGGAGATTACTTCGCTGATACGTGCATCAAAGCAACCCGGTATAGCAAGCGTTTTTGGCCGAAGAATATGGCACACCTGAGACGCACGTATTTTGCTTCTCCGTGGACGTTCATAGCTTTCTGTGTTGGCTTCATTGCTTTTATCATGTCGTTTCTTCAATTCGTCCGCGATTTCCTTAAAAAAAAGGGATGAAGCGTAGGGAACAAAGAGATGCGAAAAATAACATATTATTCTGTTGGAATGTCTTTCTAGTTTCTAGTCAAAGAGTCTAGCGGTCTCTTACTTTCTCTAGGAGTCTTCCTAGTAGTTGGAGTCAAAGTCATAGTTAGCATTTATTTTAGAGTCTTGAAGATTGTATTTGCTTTTATTCGTATTCTTGGAGGGATGTTCCTAGAAATCTATTTAAGGCTTTAGCCATGAATGAATTGAAGGGAAAGTTTGAGTGTGTGAAAATATGAGCAAATGTTTTCTTGCTTTGGAGCGTGTGATTCCTCTGATAATCAAGTATGTGATTTGGTTGCGTGAGTGTCTTCCGCAATTAGTAGCGTCGAGTGACATCCGATACCCCTGATCGAGTGACATCCCGGGACTATCCTAAATGTCGCGGGTCTCGGCCTGTGTCAAGATGGGGTTAATAAATCACGTGGGTGAAAAATTGGGTGTGCATATTATATAGACTAAAGGCCGAGGCAGGCACACACGGTACTTGCACAAGTCAAAATCATTTGATTATAGTTTATTTTGTCAACACTCGATTGCAGGCGCATCACGTGTGCCTAGCCTCTAGTTTCAGAACTCATTTTCTGCAAGTGTTTTGATGTTAAATTAATATATGGAAAAGTACACTTAGTTTACCAAAATCCGTAAGTGCAGTTAAATAAAATACACGGCAAGTTGAATTAAACTATGAAAGTTATGGGGTGTTTCCAGTAGTAAAAAATTTGTAGATTTTTATTTGTGGTTGAGAAGTTGTTAGGTGTTTTCGGTAGTAAATAAGTTATTGAGAAATGTCACGTTGTTTCCGGTAGTGAATAAGTTGTTAATAGGTTTGTGAGTAGAGTTACCGTAGAAAAAAAAATTTGTTGACAATTTTTTTGTTAGTGGAAACCAAATGGTAAAAAGCTTAAATTTTTTTTCTAGCAGAAACGAGATGTTTGTATCCAACCTAACTTTAAAAGTTATTTGGATGGGATTCGGAAACCAAAATTTTAACCTAACTTTGAGATGTTTGTATCCAACCTTAGGTTGGATGTTGGGGTGTTTTCTTGTTTCTTCACATTGTCTCCTTGAGTTGCTCTTTGTGCTCTCTCTCTTCCTCGATGTACCCCTTCGAGCTTAATAAAAATTTTCGTTTGTCGAGCTTAATAAAAATTTTCGTTTGCCGAGCAAAAAAAAAAGAAACGAGATGATAAAATACTTTAAGTTTTTAGTGTATTTTGTTAGTGGAAACACTTCCTAGAGAGAAACATACCTCAATTGTTTTTAAGCAAGGTACTGGACAGAGTGTTCAATGTATTTTCTGTCTCTTTAGGAATACAATCTGGCACATACATCTCGAGGACTGGTAGGTGATAATTCGAGGGTGACTTCTCACTTTGCGACACAGATGTTACCTCGGTTATGTACGTACAGTATCTTGAGTTAGATAATTTTCGAAACTACCCAATTGCGACATTTTAGTCGTCTTTTTCTTTATTGACGGAGCCAGAGGTTCTTCTTGTTCTATTCCTCTTGTCAGCCTTACAGTTGTACCTGTGGCTCTTTAGTATGTTAAGTAAGACTGTAAGAGCAAGGGAATGGGCTAAGATGAAAAGTCATTTGGGGCTTAATTTACCTTTTCACTTTGTGTAACTATTTCAGCCGGAAAATTATGTGGTTTGTCTCATATGTATCATTTACTTTGCGGTTTTAATAGTTGGTTACCATTTAAGCCATTTGCTGGTGGATGGTGCTACGGAATAAATATCCAAAGAAAATTATCCTTCTTCTTTTCAGATTAGGGATTTAAGACCCGTTTTACTAACTAAAATAAGTAATTATTTGTTGAATTAAAGGTAGTGTATTGTGAGAAAAAGACATGTCTCGCAAAACGAAAAATAAATATTTAAAAAATAAAAACCTTAGTGTAACGGGGCCTAATAGTGAATATTTTTTCATTCTCCTCTTTTCTCTCTCCTTAGGAATACAATCTAACCTTAATGAGCAGTCTATTTCTCTTGAGGAGTTGTTAGAAATCATGAATTCCAAACTTGACGAGCGGTTTAATAAAACTTGAAACAAGGGAAAATAATTTCAATCAAAAGATGCATGAATTATGGGAGTTCACCTGCACCTTTAGGGTAAGAAAAGCAAGACAAAAATTGCAAAAGAAAAGTGTTTTTTTTTTTTTTTTGCTCGGCGCAAAAGAAAAGTGTTGAAGAGGACATTCTTCCTTCCTCTCCAAATTAGGAATCGTTAAAGAAATGTTCACTCTCTTTAATTAGGAATAGTTAGAAATTATTCCCAACTTGCCGAGCGGTTTGTTTCTCTTTAGGAAAAATGAGAAATCATTCCAAATAACTAAGTTATTTTTCGACTTTCGATCTTTTATCTTTTATCTGAAGGTTTTGTCCTTCGTTGGATGGGGAGGAAAAGGAAAAGGAGGAGAAAATAAGATAAGAAAAGAAAGAGAAAAAGTGCAAACAAAAAAAAAGTTCTGAAGAGGAGGTCAAAATTTTCCTTCTCTCCCCAAATTAGGGCTCTAAGGATGAAGAAATGTTTTGCACTCTCTTCTTTTCTTTCTCTTTAGGAATCGGTAGAAATCATTCCAAACTTAACGAGTGGTCTATTTCTCTAGCATTAGGAATCGTTAAAAATCATTCCAAACGTCACGAGCGGTCTAGACCGAAATTTCAGAAAACTTGAAAAAAAAATATTGAAACCAAAAGAAACATGAATTACAAGCAATTTTATTCACCCTCACCTTTAATGAGGGGAATCTATGCAATAATCAAAGTCACTTATTTTCTATGTAATAATTAATTTATTTAGTTACTAAGAATTTCACTCGAATATCAGTAATACTTGATAAAAAAAAAAACCCCTCCAATTTCTCACTATCCATTTCTACACCCAAGAATTAAAATTTTTGATCAAGTACTTACTATTATCTAATTGTGGTGTTTTTTTTTTTTTGTATAATTACCTTTTTTCTGAACGGCAAAAAAAGAATTTTATATAATTTCCTAACAAATGCAATTTACACGAAATAATAGATTTTGAAGATCCGTAGTTACGACCACACTGAGTTGTTCCTCAGGAACCTAGCTCATTGCCTTTGAACAGAGCTGCCCCGGTGTTTCGCAGAACGTTACATCATACGTGTGCGTCATGGACATGTTGGTGAACACCGATAAAGACGTCCAGGTGCTCGAGAAGGAGGGAGTCATGTGTAACTACTTTGGTGCCGACGAGGACGCCACCCGTCTGTTCAACAACCTATGCAAGGAAATTTTTGACGGAGAGTACTATTTCGCCAACGCGTGCATCGAAGCCACCAAGTATAGCAAGTGTTTCTGGCCGAAGCATATAATGGCACACGTGAGACGCCAGTATTTTGCGTCTCCGTGGACGTTCATAGCTTTCATTGTCGGCTTCATCGCCTTTATCACATCTTTCGTTGAATTCGTCCGCAGTTTCCTCAAAAAAGAAAAAAGGTGGATGCAGCTGTGAGGAAACAAAGAGATGGAGATGGAGTTGATCAATCAACGGGGTGTGCATATTGATGTTGTAGTTGGAAGAAGTAATGTGACTACGAAAACATTCGTCATCTCTTTTGGAACTACCAAATTAACTGTGACGTTAATTTTAGTCATCTTTTTCTTTAATATACACTTTTCCCAACAAAACAGTCTTATTCGTTTGAAGGTTCTTGCTATATTCCTTTTGTCAGTCTTACAGTTGTACATGGTCTTTAGTATGTCCAGTAAGACTCTTACTGTAAGAGTGAGGGAATGGGCTAGATGAAAAGTCATTTGGGGCTTTGCTTTTTTATTTTCTGCAGCCATTTCAGCCAGAATATGTGGTTTCTCTCACATATATGCATCTTTTTTTTCCTTTCCTTATCTATCAATCTATCATTTACTGTTCGGTTTTAATTGTTGGTAATTGAGCCGTTTGCTGGTGAATGGTGCTACGGAAATAGACATCCAGACAAAATTATCCTTCCTCTTTCCAGATTAGGAATCTAATGGTGAATGTTTTTTTCGCTCTCTTCTTTTCTCATTTTAGGAATACATTCTAAACTTGATGAGCGGTCTATTTTTAGAAATCATTCCAAACTTGATGAATGGTTTAGATGTGAATTTCACAAAACTTGACACTAGAAAAAGGGATTTGCATAGAAAGATGCATGAATTATGGGAGTTCACCTACACCTTTAGGGTAAGAAAAGCAAGACAAAAATTGCAAAAGATAAAAAAAATGGAAAAGAAAGTTCTGAAGGGGAGGAAATCATTCCAAACATATATAACATGCAGTCTATTTATCTTACGGAATCGTTAGAAATTAATCATTCCAAACTTCACGAGCGGTCTATTTTTCTCTCTGTAAAGAAGGCCAGCTAACAGTCCACCAATTAAACTCTGTGCCTTCTTTATATAGGGAGGGTCTGTCTTTAGCTCAAACCGAAACCTCTACCACAAGTATAAACACTACTGCAACTTGATTTCGTTGATCAAAATCAATTGCACCAAGCTGAAATGGGTCAAGGGGAGGATGACTATGATGTGGAGGCTCTTCAGCGCCTTACCTTAACCATCGCTGGAAAAATCGGTGAAGGTGCCCTGAAAATTTAATCCTTCTTCTCCTCAGCTTGCATTTACAAGGTGCCTGAAAATCTTTGTAAGCTAAAGGAAAGTGCCTACACCCCTCACCTCATCGCTATTGGCCCTCTTCACCGAAATGACGAACACCTCCAAACGCCCGTGCAACACATCAAAATTAGCTACACGAATTACCTACTCTCTCAGTTAACCGCAGGAATGGAGGATCTGCAAGAATTAGCAGAACAGACAAAGTTAAGGGTGCTACAGAAATGTTTAGCGGAAATTAAGACAACGATAGACGATGCAAAGAAATGCTACGCAGCAGAAGTTACACTGGATGAGGAAATGATGTTGGTCGATGGTTGTTTCATCCTCGAATTTCTCTACAGATCACACAATGGCAACTCAAAGGTCAGGAAGCTCAAAGAATCAGCTCTTTATAGGTTTGACAAAACTTAATTAAACTTGTTTTTTCCCCTCAATTGCTACTTTCAGCATCCTTTTTTATCAGTTGACAATTTTTTGACAAAAAAGAAAAAAAAAGAAGGGTTTTACAAAAACTCCTTTCAAAAAATTTACCTCAGGGAACGTGTACCGTTTGCAAGGAAAAATAAGTTTGTCTCTGGATTCATCGCGTTTGCTAGGCTAGTTTTGTTGAAGTGTAAGTATCAAAATCATCCAAATAATTTGTCAGTTATACGAATTCAATTAATGATTTTGCATTTCAAATAGCAGGGACCAAACACGGATCCAAATTTTGGTAACACTTTGACCTTGTACGACGTGAAAAATGATTTGGTACTCCTTGAGAATCAGATTCCATTTTTGTGCTTGAGAAATTGTTCCACCTCACGGTGCGTCGCCTCAACAACAACAACAACTAGTTGCTCACCGATTATGTGCGGTGGTGCTATGGCAACAAGATGAGTCCAATACGAAATTCCAACAACAGTAGCAGTAGTAGCGCCAAAACTTGGTACTGTTCGCCCAGTGACTGTTTCCTTAGGGTTTTCGGCAACAAATCAAAAAATCCTACAACAGAAGAAGAAGGAAAAAACGAAGAAGAACAAGACCGTAATGCTAATTACTTTCATATCCTCCATAACGTACATGCTGGTTACCTTCCTCTTAAAGTTCAAACAACACAGAAAGCGTTAATTAGCGAACGAGAACTCATGCCTTCAGCATCAGAACTCAAGTACGCAGGAGTCAAGTTTGTTCCCGATGCATCAGGAAAAAATCTGTTCAAGTTCAAGTTCAGTGAGCCTAAAGGCCTATTGTGGTGGTGTCTCAGGGCTCGTTTCGTGATCCCACCGCTTGCGATATACTACGACACAGAGTTGTACCTCAGGAATCTCATCGCCTTCGAACAGTTCTGCCCTGCCGTTTCAAAGAACGTTACGTCCTATGCGTGCGTCATGGACATGCTTGTGAACTCTGATAAAGACGTCCAAGTGCTCGAGAAAGCCGGAGTCATGCGTAACTGCTTGGGCGCCACCGAGGACGCCACCCATCTGTTCAACAACCTGTGCAAGGAGATTATTTCTGAACACTACTTTGCTGAGACGTGCAAGAAAGCCACAGATTACAGAAGGAGTTTTTGGCCGAAGAATATGATACACGTGAGACGCCAGTATTTTGCTTCTCCGTGGAAGTTCATAGCTTTCTGTGTCGGCTTCATTGTTTTTGTCATGTCTTTTGTTGGATTCGTCCGCAGTTTCCGTAAAAAAGGTTAATAAATCAAGCTGGGCTAATGTGGCTGAGAGAGAGAGAGAGCTGTGCATGCGGGATCCCCTTTGGGGCTTTCCATTTCTCCCGGCCCAATTGTTTATGTGTGTGAAATTGAGAGTGAGTGTGTGGTCGGATGTGTGTTGTATTATTTTGAAAGTGGTAATCATAGTTTTAAATCGCGGTATCGGTCGCCGTCGCGGTATCGGTCGCGGTTTATTGGTATCGGGACATATTGGTGATACGTCATGGGAATCGGGTGTCGCGGTCGTGAATTTTTAAAAATCATAAGCAACATGTATAAAACTTGAAAAATATACTTTTGCGGCTTTTGCCCCCAACATTGGCTTCAATTATCACATTTTAATTAATTTAAGACAAGTAATAGCCCATTCTCTTCACTTGAAATCAATATTATAAAACAGAGCGGATTTTTATGTACTCATATAAACATGAGCACCTCTCCAACCGTCGGATCGAAATTTTAATAAGTTATATATGGCCGTTGGATTGAATCATTGATTACAACCTATTCCCACGCCTGTCTACCCAGCGATTTTTCTTCTCCATCGTGGCTTCCTCCCTCCATCGTGTTTATTCTCCATCGTGCTTTCCCCCCCTCCCCCACCACTTTCTCCTGTTGGCTCCTGTTGTTAACGCCATTTCCACACTCACCACACCACCCGAACCTGCGACCAACCACGTACGCTGCCCCACATCGAAACAGGTAACCACTCATCTTCACACACAAAAAAAAACAAAAGTGTGAAACGAGGGATCGATTGAAGCAAGTAGAATAATGCTTCGTCATTTTGTTTTTGATAGGG
>CM024957.1:35290141-35426084 GCA_014282245.1 Rhododendron simsii | reverse complement strand
ATCTCGAGGACTGGGTAGTGGTGAAATTCGAGGGTGACTTCTCACTTTCGACACAGATGTTACCCGGTTATGTACGTACAGTATCTTGAGTTAGATAATTTTCGAAACTACCCAATTGCGACATTTTAGTCGTCTTTTTCTTTATTGACGGAGCCAGAGGTTCTTCTTGTTCTATTCCTCTTGTCAGCCTTACAGTTGTACCTGTGGCTCTTTAGTATGTTAAGTAAGACTGTAAGAGCAAGGGAATGGGCTAAGATGAAAAGTCATTTGGGGCTTAATTTACCTTTTCACTTTGTGTAACTATTCAGCCGGAAAATTATGTGGTTTGTCTCATATGTATCATTTACTTTGCGGTTTTAATAGTTGGTTACCATTTAAGCCATTTGCTGGTGGATGGTGCTACGGAATAAATATCCAAAGAAAAATTATCCTTCTTCTTTTCAGATTAGGGATTTAAGACCCGTTTTACTAACTAAAATAAGTAATTATTTGTTGAATTAAAGGTAGTGTATTGTGAGAAAAAGACATGTCTCGCAAAACGAAAAATAAATATTTAAAAAATAAAAACCTTAGTGTAACGGGGCCTAATAGTGAATATTTTTTCATTCTCCTCTTTTCTCTCTCCTTAGGAATACAATCTAACCTTAATGAGCAGTCTATTTCTCTTGAGGAGTTGTTAGAAATCATGAATTCCAAACTTGACGAGCGGTTTAATAAAACTTGAAACAAGGGAAAATAATTTCAATCAAAAGATGCATGAATTATGGGAGTTCACCTGCACCTTTAGGGTAAGAAAAGCAAGACAAAAATTGCAAAAGAAAAGTGTTTTTTTTTTTTTTTTGCTCGGCGCAAAAGAAAAGTGTTGAAGAGGACATTCTTCCTTCCTCTCCAAATTAGGAATCGTTAAAGAAATGTTCACTCTCTTTAATTAGGAATAGTTAGAAATTATTCCCAACTTGCCGAGCGGTTTGTTTCTCTTTAGGAAAAATGAGAAATCATTCCAAATAACTAAGTTATTTTTCGACTTTCGATCTTTTATCTTTTATCTGAAGGTTTTGTCCTTCGTTGGATGGGGAGGAAAAGGAAAAGGAGGAGAAAATAAGATAAGAAAAGAAAGAGAAAAAGTGCAAACAAAAAAAAAGTTCTGAAGAGGAGGTCAAAATTTTCCTTCTCTCCCCAAATTAGGGCTCTAAGGATGAAGAAATGTTTTGCACTCTCTTCTTTTCTTTCTCTTTAGGAATCGGTAGAAATCATTCCAAACTTAACGAGTGGTCTATTTCTCTAGCATTAGGAATCGTTAAAAATCATTCCAAACGTCACGAGCGGTCTAGACCGAAATTTCAGAAAACTTGAAAAAAAAATATTGAAACCAAAAGAAACATGAATTACAAGCAATTTTATTCACCCTCACCTTTAATGAGGGGAATCTATGCAATAATCAAAGTCACTTATTTTCTATGTAATAATTAATTTATTTAGTTACTAAGAATTTCACTCGAATATCAGTAATACTTGATAAAAAAAAAAAACCCCTCCAATTTCTCACTATCCATTTCTACCCCAAGAATTAAAATTTTTGATCAAGTACTTACTATTATCTAATTGTGGTGTTTTTTTTTTTTTGTATAATTACCTTTTTTCTGAACGGCAAAAAAAGAATTTTATATAATTTCCTAACAAATGCAATTTACACGAAATAATAGATTTTGAAGATCCGTAGTTACGACCACACTGAGTTGTTCCTCAGGAACCTAGCTCATTGCCTTTGAACAGAGCTGCCCGGTGTTTCGCAGAACGTTACATCATACGTGTGCGTCATGGACATGTTGGTGAACACCGATAAAGACGTCCAGGTGCTCGAGAAGGAGGGAGTCATGTGTAACTACTTTGGTGCCGACGAGGACGCCACCCGTCTGTTCAACAACCTATGCAAGGAAATTTTTGACGGAGAGTACTATTTCGCCAACGCGTGCATCGAAGCCACCAAGTATAGCAAGTGTTTCTGGCCGAAGCATATAATGGCACACGTGAGACGCCAGTATTTTGCGTCTCCGTGGACGTTCATAGCTTTCATTGTCGGCTTCATCGCCTTTATCACATCTTTCGTTGAATTCGTCCGCAGTTTCCTCAAAAAAGAAAAAAGGTGGATGCAGCTGTGAGGAAACAAAGAGATGGAGATGGAGTTGATCAATCAACGGGGTGTGCATATTGATGTTGTAGTTGGAAGAAGTAATGTGACTACGAAAACATTCGTCATCTTTTTGGAACTACCAAATTAACTGTGACGTTAATTTTAGTCATCTTTTTCTTTAATATACACTTTTCCCAACAAAACAGTCTTATTCGTTTGAAGGTTCTTGCTATATTCCTTTTGTCAGTCTTACAGTTGTACATGGTCTTTAGTATGTCCAGTAAGACTCTTACTGTAAGAGTGAGGGAATGGGCTAGATGAAAAGTCATTTGGGGCTTTGCTTTTTTATTTTCTGCAGCCATTTCAGCCAGAATATGTGGTTTCTCTCACATATATGCATCTTTTTTTTCCTTTCCTT
Source organism: Rhododendron simsii (assembly GCA_014282245.1). NCBI lineage: Eukaryota > Viridiplantae > Streptophyta > Magnoliopsida > Ericales > Ericaceae > Rhododendron > Rhododendron simsii. Next base: position 35,423,535 of record CM024957.1, on the reverse strand, counting down.
ATCTATCAATCTATCATTTACTGTTCGGTTTTAATTGTTGGTAATTGAGCCGTTTGCTGGTGAATGGTGCTACGGAAATAGACATCCAGACAAAATTATCCTTCCTCTTTCCAGATTAGGAATCTAATGGTGAATGTTTTTTTCGCTCTCTTCTTTTCTCATTTTAGGAATACATTCTAAACTTGATGAGCGGTCTATTTTTAGAAATCATTCCAAACTTGATGAATGGTTTAGATGTGAATTTCACAAAACTTGACACTAGAAAAAGGGATTTGCATAGAAAGATGCATGAATTATGGGAGTTCACCTACACCTTTAGGGTAAGAAAAGCAAGACAAAAATTGCAAAAGATAAAAAAAAATGGAAAAGAAAGTTCTGAAGGGGAGGAAATCATTCCAAACATATATAACATGCAGTCTATTTATCTTACGGAATCGTTAGAAATTAATCATTCCAAACTTCACGAGCGGTCTATTTTTCTCTCTGTAAAGAAGGCCAGCTAACAGTCCACCAATTAAACTCTGTGCCTTCTTTATATAGGGAGGGTCTGTCTTTAGCTCAAACCGAAACCTCTACCACCAAGTATAAACACTACTGCAACTTGATTTCGTTGATCAAAATCAATTGCACCAAGCTGAAATGGGTCAAGGGGAGGATGACTATGATGTGGAGGCTCTTCAGCGCCTTACCTTAACCATCGCTGGAAAAATCGGTGAAGGTGCCCTGAAAATTTAATCCTTCTTCTCCTCAGCTTGCATTTACAAGGTGCCTGAAAATCTTTGTAAGCTAAAGGAAAGTGCCTACACCCCTCACCTCATCGCTATTGGCCCTCTTCACCGAAATGACGAACACCTCCAAACGCCCGTGCAACACATCAAAATTAGCTACACGAATTACCTACTCTCTCAGTTAACCGCAGGAATGGAGGATCTGCAAGAATTAGCAGAACAGACAAAGTTAAGGGTGCTACAGAAATGTTTAGCGGAAATTAAGACAACGATAGACGATGCAAAGAAATGCTACGCAGCAGAAGTTACACTGGATGAGGAAATGATGTTGGTCGATGGTTGTTTCATCCTCGAATTTCTCTACAGATCACACAATGGCAACTCAAAGGTCAGGAAGCTCAAAGAATCAGCTCTTTATAGGTTTGACAAAACTTAATTAAACTTGTTTTTTCCCCTCAATTGCTACTTTCAGCATCCTTTTTTATCAGTTGACAATTTTTTGACAAAAAGAAAAAAAAAGAAGGGTTTTACAAAAACTCCTTTCAAAAAATTTACCTCAGGGAACGTGTACCGTTTGCAAGGAAAATAAGTTTGTCTCTGGATTCATCGCGTTTGCTAGGCTAGTTTTGTTGAAGTGTAAGTATCAAAATCATCCAAATAATTTGTCAGTTATACGAATTCAATTAATGATTTTGCATTTCAAATAGCAGGGACCAAACACGGATCCAAATTTTGGTAACACTTTGACCTTGTACGACGTGAAAAATGATTTGGTACTCCTTGAGAATCAGATTCCATTTTTGTGCTTGAGAAATTGTTCCACCTCACGGTGCGTCGCCTCAACAACAACAACAACTAGTTGCTCACCGATTATGTGCGGTGTGCTATGGCAACAAGATGAGTCCAATACGAAATTCCAACAACAGTAGCAGTAGTAGCGCAAAACTTGGTACTGTTCGCCCAGTGACTGTTTCCTTAGGGTTTTCGGCAACAAATCAAAAAATCCTACAACAGAAGAAGAAGGAAAAAACGAAGAAGAACAAGACCGTAATGCTAATTACTTTCATATCCTCCATAACGTACATGCTGGTTACCTTCCTCTTAAAGTTCAAACAACACAGAAAGCGTTAATTAGCGAACGAGAACTCATGCCTTCAGCATCAGAACTCAAGTACGCAGGAGTCAAGTTTGTTCCCGATGCATCAGGAAAAAATCTGTTCAAGTTCAAGTTCAGTGAGCCTAAAGGCCTATTGTGGTGGTGTCTCAGGGCTCGTTTCGTGATCCCACCGCTTGCGATATACTACGACACAGAGTTGTACCTCAGGAATCTCATCGCCTTCGAACAGTTCTGCCCTGCCGTTTCAAAGAACGTTACGTCCTATGCGTGCGTCATGGACATGCTTGTGAACTCTGATAAAGACGTCCAAGTGCTCGAGAAAGCCGGAGTCATGCGTAACTGCTTGGGCGCCACCGAGGACGCCACCCATCTGTTCAACAACCTGTGCAAGGAGATTATTTCTGAACACTACTTTGCTGAGACGTGCAAGAAAGCCACAGATTACAGAAGGAGTTTTTGGCCGAAGAATATGATACACGTGAGACGCCAGTATTTTGCTTCTCCGTGGAAGTTCATAGCTTTCTGTGTCGGCTTCATTGTTTTTGTCATGTCTTTTGTTGGATTCGTCCGCAGTTTCCGTAAAAAAGGTTAATAAATCAAGCTGGGCTAATGTGGCTGAGAGAGAGAGAGAGCTGTGCATGCGGGATCCCCTTTGGGGCTTTCCATTTCTCCCGGCCCAATTGTTTATGTGTGTGAAATTGAGAGTGAGTGTGTGGTCGGATGTGTGTTGTATTATTTTGAAAGTGGTAATCATAGTTTTAAATCGCGGTATCGGTCGCCGTCGCGGTATCGGTCGCGGTTTATTGGTATCGGGACATATTGGTGATACGTCATGGGAATGGGTGTCGCGGTCGTGAATTTTAAAAATCATAAGCAACATGTATAAAACTTGAAAAATATACTTTTGCGGCTTTTGCCCCCAACATTGGCTTCAATTATCACATTTTAATTAATTTAAGACAAGTAATAGCCCATTCTCTTCACTTGAAATCAATATTATAAAACAGAGCGGATTTTTATGTACTCATATAAACATGAGCACCTCTCCAACCGTCGGATCGAAATTTTAATAAGTTATATATGGCCGTTGGATTGAATCATTGATTACAACCTATTCCCACGCCTGTCTACCCAGCGATTTTTCTTCTCCATCGTGGCTTCCTCCCTCCATCGTGTTTATTCTCCATCGTGCTTTCCCCCCCTCCCCCACCACTTTCTCCTGTTGGCTCCTGTTGTTAACGCCATTTCCACCACCACCACCACCGAACCTAGCGACCACCAAGGACGCTGCCCACGATCGAAACAGGTAAACCACTCATCTTCGCCCTAATAATCTTCCCTATTTTTTGATGCTACTTTGATCCTAATTTACCCTCTTTACTGTAAAGTTGCATATAATTTTCTTATTCTTCCCTCAATTGCTTTCCAAGTATTTGATAAAATCTCCAACTGCAATTGGAAAATTAAAGAATTGTTGTAAGGTCCATTATAGAATTTTGTAACATATCCAATCCACCTCATATTTCCAAAACATCTCTAGTCCAGCCTATTACTTTTTTTAAAGTCTCAAGTCCACTTCATTTTTTGACAAGACAAAATTGTCCCATCATTAAACTTTACACTACCACCACCACTACCGCCGCCGCCGCCACCGCTATCACCACCATCTCCACCATCACCACCACCACCCCACCACAACCACCACACCACCACCACAGCCACCAACACGTCCCAAGACCACCTCAACCATCACACCGCCACCACCACAACGCTGCAACCTCCACCATAATTACCACCACCACGCTGCCACCACAACCATAACCACCACTACCACCACGATGCAACCACCACCCCCACCACGCCCCCACCACCACCACCACCAAAACGCCGCCCCCACCACCACCTCAACCACTATGTCGCCGCCGCCGCCACCACCACGTACCACCACCACAACAATGCCGCAACCTCCACCGCAATTACCACCATCACCTCCACCTCCACCACGATGCCACCACCACAACCAACACACCACCGCCACCGCCACCACAATGCCGCCCTAACCACCATCTACACCACCACCACCACTCCACCACCACCACCACCACCACCACTCCACCGCCACCGCCGCCACCACGCCCCCAACCCCACCACCACGCGCTCACCACCCCCTCAACCACCACGCTGCCACCACCACCACATTGTCTCAACCTCCGCTATAATTACCACCACCACTCCATCACCACCACCTCCACCACAACCCCACCCCCACCACCACGACGATGCCACCACTACCCCTACCACCTCAACCGCCACCACGCCCCCACCACCACCACCACCATCACCACGCCGCTACCACCGCCACAACGACGTCACCACCTCCACCGCCTCTACCACCACCATAACGGTGCCGCCACCACCACCACTCCACCACCACCGCCACGCCCCCACCACCATCTCTACCACCACCACGGCTTCACCACTCCCACCACCTCTATCACCATCACGCCCCCGCCACCACCTCAACCATCACGTCGCCGCCGCCACCACCACAATGACGCAACCTCCACCACAACTACCACCACCACCCCGCCCCGACCACCACCACCACCTCCACCACCACGCCACCACCACAATGACCAATTGCACTATACATACTTTTCATTATATATTTAAACTGCAAATTTACACTTTTAGACTGCAAATTATTAAATGAACACTAACGCCCATGAAAATTTAGACTGCAAATTTGCACTTTTAGACTGCAAATTTGTTAATTAAACACCAACGCCAGAGAAAATTTAGACTGCAAATTTGCACTTTTAGACTGCAAATAAAGGCACTTTCGTAAACTTTGCGGTCTAAAAGTGTAAATTTACTGTTTATACAAAAATTTAGACTGCAAATTATTAAATGAAAACAAAAGCCAATAAGAATTTAGACTGTAAATTTTCACTTTTACACTACAAATTTGTTAAATGAACATCAATCCCAGAAAAAATTTAGATTGCAAATAAAGGCACTTTCATAAACTTTGCAGTCTAAAAGTGCAAATTTACAGTCTACACAAAATTTTAAACTGCAAATTATTTAACGAACACTAACGCTAATGACACAAAAATTTAGACTGCAAATTATTAAACAAGCACTAACGCTAATGCGAATTTAGACTGCAAATTTGCTCTTTTTGGATTGCAAATTTGTTGATTGAACACCAATGCCAAAAAAAATTTAGACTGCAAATTTATACTTTTAGACTGCAAATAAAGGCACTTTCATAAACTTTGCAGTCTAAAAGTGCAAATTTGCAGTCTACATATAAATTTTGATTACAAATTATTAAATGAGCACTAGCGCCAATGAGAGTTTAGACTGCAAAGAGAAAATTTAGACTGCAAGTTTGCACTTTTAGAATACAAATAAAGGCACTTTCGTAAACTTTGTAGTCTAAAAGTGTAAATTTGCAGTCTACACAAAAATTTAGACTGCAAATCATTGAGAATTTAGACTGCAAATTTTCACTTTAGACTGCTAATTTGTTAAATGAACACCAATGCCAGAAATAATTTAAACTGCAAATAAAGGCACTTTCGTAAACTTTACAATCTAAAAATGCAAATTTGCAATCTAGACAAAAATTTAGACTGCAAATTATTAATTGAACACTAACGCCAATGAAAATTTAGACTGTAAATTTGTCCTTTTAGACCGCAAATTTGTTAATTGAACACCAATGCTTGAGAAAATTTAGACTGCAAATTTATAATACTTTTAGACTGCAAATAAATACACTTTCATAAATTTTGCAATCTGAAAGTGTAAATTTGTAGTCTACACACAAATTTAGACTTCAAATTATTGAATAAACACTAGCACCAATGAAAATTTAAACTGCAAATTTACACTTTTAGACTGCAAATTATTTTCTTAAAACACTAACGCCAATGAGACACCAGAAAAGAAAGTGTGACCTAGAAGGAAGGTGAATTACCAAAGAAGAAGGGGTGGTGGTGGAGTGATGGTGGTGGAGTGATGGTGGCGGCGTGGTGGTGGTGGTGTTGGTGATGGTGGAGTAGTGGTGGTGGTTGTGGTGGCAGTAGTGGTGGCAGCAGTGGTGGTGGTGGTGGTGGTGGCGGCGGCATGGTGGTGGTGGAGTGGTGGTGGTTGTGGTGGCGGCGTGGTGGTTGTCATTTCGCTGGTGGTGGTCGAGTGATGGTGGCGGCAGTGGTTATGATGGAGTGGTGGTTGTGGTGATCGCTTGGTGGTGGTGGTAATTGTGGTGGAGGTGGCGGCGTTGTGGTAATGGTGGTGGTTGTGACAGCGTGGTGGTGGAGTGATAGCGGTGGCGATGGTGGTGGTAATTGTGGTGGAGGTGGCGGCATTGTTGTGGTGGTGGTGTTTGTTGTGGCGGCGTGGTGGTGGAATGATAGCGGTGGTGATGGTGGTGGTGGTGGAATGATAGCGGTGGTGGTGGTGGTGGAGTGGTTGTGGTGGTGGCAGCTTGGTGGTGGTGGTAATTGCGGTGGAGGTGGCGGCATTATGGTGGTGGTCGTGGCGGCAGCGTGGTGGTGGTGGTGGTGGTAGCGGCAGCGACAGCGGCGGCGGATTGGTGGTGGAGATGGTGGTGGGGGCATAGTGGCGGTGGAGGTGCCGGTGGTGGTGTTGGTGGTGGTGATGGTGATGGAGTGGTGGTGGTGGTGGTGGTGGTGATGGAGGTGGTGGTGGGGGCGTGGTGGTGGTGGTGGTGGTGGTGGTGGTGGCGGCGGCGACGACGTGGTGGTGGTCATTATGGTGGTGGTGGTGGTGGTGGTTATGTGGTTGTAATACGATCGAAAAAAATGAAAAAATGTATTTTTTGTAGTAGCCAAACAAGGCCCTTGTTTCTTTTATATAGGTTATTTTTGTCATTGAAATTTTTAGTGGACTAGAGGTGTTAGGAACTTTAGAAGTGGATTGGGTGGGTTAGAAACATGCTATAATGGCCTTATCAAAAATTCTCCCTTGGAAAATTGGGATCCAAATTAGGCTTAAAAAACGTAATGCTTCAGTGTCTTCCACACGTTCGATAATATGCTTCAATTAGGATCCCAATAAAAATCTATTTACCCTCTTTACCGTAAAGCTTAAAAAACATAATGCTTCAGTGTCTTCCACGTGTTCGATGGAATGCTTCAATTAGGATCCCAATAAAAATCTGTTTGTTCTCACTATAAAAATTAAGCACCAGCCGTCAAGCAGAAAGTGATAACAATCTTGGGTAATAAGATAAAGTGAGAACAATCTATGGTATTGTAATGCAGTCATTAACAATGTGAAGATTGCTGCAGAAAACAGTGACATAAGATTGTGTCATGCGAACTGAAACATAGCACCACAAGTTTTAAACTTTGCACATACAGTGACTCGGGTCGCAGCGTAAATGGCCTCTCCTGTTGCTATGCTTCAGAATAACATGGGTATACCTGCTACAGCAACAGCTATTATACGGCCTTTGTTTGGGAGTTTGATTTCCAACTCTAATTGCCTAGACATGGCCTATGAAGTTTTCCATCTTGGGCTTTAGTTTTTAGATCTTGATTATTCAAATTGGTAGTTTATACAGATTTTTTAAACAACGGCTGAAGCAATGGTTAAGGAAAACAAAAGGGAACAGTCACGGACAAGGGAAAGAAAAATATTGTTCCAAAGTTGAATTGGATTCCACGACAAATATTGTTTCTCCCAAAGTGTTGTTATAAACTATGTAGTAGCAGCCAAGCAAAAAAAAAAAAAACTATGTAGTAACAAAATCACTACTTCGGATGAGGGTATGTTGTTCAAAATAAATTTCTCTATTTCAGTTGGTAAATTTTCAAAAGAATTTATTATTTGAGTTTACTTATATAGGATTCATTTGAAAATGCAATGGAGTTGAGGAGGATTACCATGAATACATTACTTTGATGTCATCATAATGAGGTAACTTCAACGCTTGGTAGAGGGCTCCATCACCAACATTAGCAGTATATGCAACTAATAAATTCAAGTAAGCTTATTTTTTTGCAGCTATCATGATTCTGAAGTTTGAGCCATTAATGTCATTCCACTGAGTACCACACATCAGAAGGTAGTTTCTCTTTATAGTATAAGCTGCAAGCTAAGGTTTTTGGATTTTTTGAATTCTAAATGGCCCTAACACAAATCTGAGGATGAGAATTTTGGCGAGCTATTACTTTTGTAAGGCCATTTAGTAAATGGCCCTAATACAATAATGTAAGGCCAATCCAAAAGAAAATCCTAAACTTAACCCAAGATCGAGCAACCACCACCGTCAGAAATCACCACCAACATCCACCACAGGCCACCTGCTGTAAAGAAAATCGAAACCAACAAACCAAAACTGCTGCGGAAGCGGCACCAAACTAAGCCGTTAGGCGAGTATTAGGCTGCCCAATGACGGTCATGGCGGGAATCAATGCCGACCGCTTCATTCGAGCCCGAAAGGACCCAAACCGTTAAGCGAAAGTCAGAGGACCCAGCAGCACCTCCAACCTAGAAAGAGAGTACGAAAAAGCAAAAGTCAGATGCGTATAATTAAGTTAATAGATGGAGTAAGAAAAAGGGAGTTAGCATCGCAATTCTCTATTTGCAATGGCATCAGTAATACTCCCCCCTAGTCCAATTTGTTTGTTTAAAATTTTGGACTTTGCAAAAGATGTCTTTCCGTACAAACTAGACTCTTACTGTCCTTGGCGAGTATAAATTATCAAAACACGTCATTGGTTGTCATTTTTCCAAACATAAAAAAGGAAAATCATAGAAACTTTTACTTTGTTTCTTTAAATTGGGTAAACAATTTGGGACATGAAATAATAAAAAATGGGACAAAAAATATGGGACGGATGGAGTATTTAACTTAATTTTGAATTAACTTCATGACTGAGAGGGGAGGATTCGAGTGTTTGGTTCAGAATCGGATATGTGGTCTAAAATTCATTTCTCATACTTTACTTGCTACACTTTATCCTCCTCTTTGGCTTAAGAACCCTAGGAAGAAAGTGTATGCTTTCTTTTTGGTTATTGTAGAGGACAGAACACCCTCTTACATTGTCAATTTTCATGGGGGGTGTGGTCACAAATTCTGGCGTGGTGGAATATTCAATGGGTATGTCCATTTTCTTTAGCAGAATTAACATCTTGGTGGTTTGGGAGCAAGTTCAGAAACTTGGAGAAAGCTATCTGGGAAGTATGTTTTTCTGCAACACTTTGGTCTATCTGATTAACGAGGAATGGGTATATATTCAATGGGGCAACAACTCAAGAGTCAGAAATGGTGGATTTAATTAAAACGAGAGTAGCTATGTGGATGAAGGTTAAGTTTGACATCAAGATCTACACGGTGAAGAATTTCAAAGGTTATTTGGATGAGATTCGAAAAGTGAAGGTGTAGTTTGGTGCTCTATCCAACTTTGTTTGGATATTTTCTATGGTATTAGTTCTATGTAATGTTTGCTTCCCCCTCGATGTACCCCTTCGAGTTTAATAAAAGTTCCTTTTGCCGAGGAAAAAAAAAAAAAACACCCGATTATGCTTCACCATGACACTAGTTAGAAAGAACGACTTGCAAGGCAAGCTGAGAGGTCTCATAATTCGATTGTAGTCTATCTCCCCTGTTGAGCTGATTCGTTTACCATGCCCCAATGACATGAATCTCTCTTGATCAGGTGTTTTTAAATTTGTTGATCGATTTTCAATTTTTTTTTCCCATATGTACCAAAAAAATAGGGGCTTTACATGATGTTTTCAATTTGTATTTTCTTAGACTCTTTTGTTACGAAGTAGAATATTTTACGAAAAACTACTTGAACTTGAATGCTTATGAAGGTTAAATTTCTACTTTCCATCTTTTATCTGAGGTTTTGTGCTTTCCAGCTTTTATCTGAGGGTTTTGTGCTTTGCTGGATGTGGAAGGAAAGGAAAAAGTGGAGAAGATAGGATAATAAAAGCAAGAGAAAAATTATTCTAAATTGGGAATCTAATGATGAAGAAATGTGAGTAAGATCTTTTTCTCATTTATCTATTATATATAAAAGACTTTACTTTGCTTTTCTTCCCTAAACTATACCCATTTTGCCTACTTCGTTCCTAAATTATGCAAACAATAATTTTGCCTCTCAATTTTCCAATGGCAATCTATTTCCTTCAATTTCTAGATAAAATTTCGTCCAGTTTTGTACTATTTTTGACGAAATAGATTGCACATTAGAAAGTTGATGAGACAAAATTGTTGTTTACATAATTAATTTAATTAATTTAAGGATGAAGTAGAAAATCTGCATAATTTGAAGGATAAAAAAAAAAAACTCTAGATAGAAATTTGAGGGAAAATGCTTGTATTGGTACAAACTCGCGTGTATCCTACATGTGCTATTCGTTATTACGCCTACACATTAAACAGTAAGTCTTGGACAGTTTTGAAAAGAGGGTAAATATTTGAGTGCACCAATTTAACTGTGAGGTGATATGAGCTACCTTGAATAAGTGTCGTTGGGCTTATATCTTTACATCTCACTTTAAAAAAAAGAGTTATACTGCACGTGAGCCTTCTATATATTGATAGAAGGAAAATCCGAAACCATTTTCACCCTAAACTCTAGCTACCACGCAACTTGATCTCATTGATCAAATGGAAATCCAAATCCACCCAACTGAAATGAGCCAAGGGGAGAGTGAAGTTCTTCAGCGCCTAACATCGACCATCAGCGGGAATATCGACAAAGGTGCCCAGAAAACCAAAATCTTCTCTTCAGCTTGCATTTGCAGGGTGCCAAAATATCTTCGTAGGCTCAAGGAAAGCGCCTACGTCCCTCGCCTCATTGCCATCGGCCCTCTTCACCGAAATAAAGAACACCTCCGAACACCCATGGAACACGTCAAGATGAGCTACACGGATAACCTGGTTTGTCGACTGACCGTAGGAATGAATGGCCTGGAATTAGTGGAGAAGAAAAACGTGGTGTTACAAGAATGTGTAGCGGAGATGAAGAAGTTGATAGATGACGCAAAGAAATGCTACGCAGAAGACGTCACGCTGAATGAGGAAATGTTGTTGGTCGATGGTTGTTTCATCCTCGAATTTCTCTACAGATCACTCGAACTTAAGAAAAATGCCGAAAAGGAAAGAGAGAAGCCTACTGATGGAGGAGACAATAGCAAATCAAAGGTAAGGAAGCCTAAAGCATCAGCTCTTTTATCAGTTGACAAAACTTAATTAATCTTGTTGTTCCTCTCTCAATTGCTTCTTTTTAGCATCCTTTTTAAGTAGCTCAATTAAAATACTCTTCATACTAGTGCATGCTTGCTTTATATATGTGAAAATTAAATAACATTTATTTTCCTAGCTTTGAGGGTGTGGGTGATATATGATTTATCCATGGTTTTGGTGGCAACATCGTTCGGAATTCGGATCATTGACTAGTTTGTGATGCCATCGTGCCCGAATTCTTTTTATTATTTGTAATCTTTTGTCATTAGTTAATAAAAGTCTTTCTTTGCACTTTGCCGAGCAAAAAATAATAATTATAACAAACCCTTAACTGACACAGAGTTGATATTTTGACTTTTTATAATGTAGTATAGATTTGCATAAAATTCAATGTTGATGCTCCTAGGTGCTATCCTAAGATTTTTCATGATTTGTTTTCTATATAAAGATCAACACTTGACTCGCTTGCAATATATCAACACTTACTTAACGAATTCAACAATGCGAAAAATAATAACCTAAGCATATTCATTGATCTGATTAACTGGAACCAGCAATAAAGAACAAACACTTTTTCAATCCCTAACCTTTGCATGCACAAACTCAAACGCATTAAACTTAATAAAATAAAAAAACACCATCCAAAACACCAATAAAAATAAAAAAATGACACATAGCAACAAAAATGTATCATATTCACAAAAAAGAGCAAGAATGCAAAAAGAGAAGTGTCTCCCTAAAGTATTCAAGAAATTGTTTACTCAAACGCATATAATATTTTCAGTGATCGATCATAGGATCTAATTACGATATCAAATTATTCCACATAAATTTAGTAGATAAACAATGATGTACAAATTTAATTACAATGATTTTGCATTTCCAAAAGCAGGAAGAACAGACAGATCCTATTTTTGGTAACACTATGACTCTCTGCACCGTAGAAAACGACTTGGTACTACTCGAGAATCAAATTCCTTTCTTTGTGCTTGAGAAATTGTTCCAGCTGACGGTGGGTCGGATCTCGGATCGCCACGACAGGGACTGGTCGCTCACCAATTATGTGTGGGGGTGCTATGAGAAAAAGATGAGGCCGGTAGGAGATTCCACCAACCTGAAAACTTGGTGTTCGCCCAGTGACTGTACCCTACAGGTTTTTGACAACAAACGGGAAAACTCTACAAGAGAAAAAGAAGTTCGAAGTGTTGAGTACTATCATATCCTGCATAACCTACACGATCGTTGCCTTCCTCGTGAACAGGAAAAACCTGGTGAAGTAAAACTCATGCCTTCGGCATCAGAACTTCACTTTGCAGGCGTGAAGTTTGTTCCCTATGCAGGAGACAATTTGTTCAAGTTCAAGTTCAGTGAATACAAAGGCCTATTTGGGAGGTGTCGTAGGGCTCGTTTCAAAATCCCACCACTTGAGATAAACGACGACACAGAGTTATACCTCAGGAACCTCATTGCCTTTGAACAGTATTGCCCTGGCATTTCAGAGAACATTACGTCCTACGCGTTCGTCATGGACATGCTTGTGAACTCCGACAAAGATGTCCAGGTGCTCGAAAACGCCAGGGTCATCCGTAACTACCTGGGCGCCAAAAGGGACGCCACCAATCTGTTCAACAAGCTGTGCAAGGAAACTGCGATTGGAGAATTTGTTTTCACCAAAACGTGCATCGGAGCCACCAATTATAGCAAATCCTTTTGGCCGAAACATGTGATACACTTGAGACGCAAGTATTTTGCTTCTCCGTGGACGTTCATAGCTTTCTGTGTCGGCTTCATGGCTTTTGTCATATCTTTGGTTGAATTCGCCCGCAGTTTCCTCAAAAAAGAACAAGGCATATGCGGCTGTCTGGGAACAAAGAAATGGGGTTAATCAATCAAGACTGTGGGTGTGCAAATTGATGTTGTAGTTTGAAGGAGCTAGTAACGTGTTGCATCTATAAATAAGTACTGTGTTTGTGCGGTTGAATATGAGAGAGAGAGAGAGAGAGAGAGAGAGAGAGAGAGAGAGGTGGAATCGATTCCCTTTGGAGGTTGAGAGATTGAGTACTGTCTGATCAGATGTGTGGTGGTGTTGTATTATTTTGAAAGCAGTAATAATATGAGTGTTGTGTGAAAATTTTGAGCGCTCATTCCCATCGCGGCGATCATCAACATTTTGTCATTAGCCAGTCTCATAGTTTACCAATTATGCTAATTTGCTCAACCTGTCAAGCGCAACCAGGACCATTTGGCTTTGCTTCAACATCGTACCCGAGTCCATGGAAAGATTCCGGAACAATTGCGCTAGTTCGAAACCTTTGAAGGTGAAGTACTATATGTTTGTTCATTAGCACAACATAAATTGCAAATTCAAAATTGCAGACAGTCATTGGTCGCACGAACCCAGATAAATCTTAAACCATTAATATTTCAAACCAAAACACTTCCCACTTCCTGGTATAATTAACAAATATATTGTTTGTTGATTTGAGTGATGAAAAGCAATTCTACCCAACAAAAAAAATGAGTCGAGGTAATGAATATGGCAGGTTATATCTAGCTTTTCAAAGCCTCACAGCGACCATCGATAAACATATTTGTGAAGGTACCCAGATAACGCAATCCTCATCTCTTTTGCTAGCATTTACAAGGAGCTGGCTGAATAACTTCGAAAGCTAAATAAAGTGCCTACACTTCTCGCCTCATTGCTATCGGTCCTTTTTACCTAAACGTATGACAAACAACCCACTATTTTTTATTTTTTATTGTCGGCAAAAGTAATATTTTCTTAATCAAGGGAAATGGGGTCAAAAGTTGGAAATTACATCCAAAAGGGCAAAGCCCATAACATCTAGAGGCCTAAAAGTCCAGATACAACAAGTACAAACCAAAATACCGGATGGCCAAAAAGCCCAAATATTACCATTAATGCAACCCACTTATTATTTTTCCCAATAAAAAAAAAACCCACTGAAAAAGTGGGTGGGAAGAAACTTCATACAAATTCAAATACTCTTCATATATAAATTTAGGGAGAGACATGCAACTCACTCGTCCCTTATACATTCACCAATGAGAATAAATTATATCCATTGCCAGTGTAAAACCTCACTTTTTCACCATTGTCCATTGTGGGTTCCATTGAGCATCTATTGTTGCAAAAAATTAACTTGATCAGAAATTGATAGATATATCAAAATTTGAATTTGGATTTATAAAATGGACAATAGGATTTGGTCAATGATAATAGAGATAAACTGTTCATTTTACAAAACAAAATTTAATTTTTAATACTTTTATCGATGTCCGATCAAGTTAATTTTTTGCGTAGATAGACTACTTCGTTGGGTCTTGGGTCTATAAGGTGAACGATTCAGATCAATAATAAACACATTATAGGACCGAAAAAGATAGTGGTAGAAAAATGGGGTTACCCTCTTTTTCTCATCTCACTCTTTGCCCTTGATGCTTCCCAAAGAGGTACTACCACTCAAAGAGAAGTTAGGCCTTGTTTGGCTAAATAATTTATTCTGGATGATTTTTTTGTCTTATTCAAAAAAAATTTGTATTGGTTAGTTTTTTGTCAATTTTTTGAGAATTATGTTTCGTCATAACGAAAAGAATTTAAAAAGTATATAATTATGATCCAAATCCATTCTTTTAATAAAGATGAAAATTTCGACTTATTTTTATCTTTATTCAAAAAAAAAAGTAACGGTCATAATTTTTTTCTTTTTAAAATTCTGTTATCGTGACGGATTAATAAAACACACAAAATTGATAAAAATAAAAAAATGCAAAAAAAATTCAAATAAAGACAAAAAATAATCCACAATGACTTTTGTGGCCGAAAAAGCTAGGCTTTATTGATGGAGCCTGCGGTACATCTGGCACATACCTCTCGAGGATTGGTAGGTGATAGGTCGCAGGTAACCTCTCATTTTGCGCACAGATGTTACCTCGGTGATATATTTATAGTATCTTGAGATACATGATTTTCGAAACTACCAAATTGTAGTATATGTTAATATGCTAATTACGATGAAAAGTCATTTGCGGCTTTGCCTTTTTACTTTGTGCATGTAACTATTTCAGCCAGAATATATGTTAATAATTTAATCTCAATAATTAATATGTAGCTTGTCTCACATATATGCATCTTTTTCTTCCTTTCCTTACCTAAGTATCATTTACAGATCGGTTTTAACAGTGGATTGCCATCACCACGGTTCAAGGGATTCTTACCGTACAGACCTTCCCTTTTCCAAGCAAATTTTAATGATTCGAACAATTCAATATGTGTAGAACGTGATTTTAAAAGTCCTTGAAAAAAACAGCAAAAAAAAAATGACCCGGAAAAGCTTGATTTGAGCAGTTTTTTATTAAACAGTTCGATAAAAACTGTTCCGATCAAGCCATTCCGGGTCATTTTTTTGCTAATTTATATATTGGACCCTTAAAATCACGTTCTGATCAATTTGAATGACTCGGATCATCAAAATTTGTTCAAAAAGGTGAGGTCCGCACGGTATTACCGGACGGGATTCCTTACCTGATCCTTATCGGGGTTGCCATTTGTTAGAAATCTAATACAGTAATAGTGAATATTGCCGAGCAAAAAAAAAATAGTGAATATTTCTTCGCTCTCTTCTTTTCTTTCTCATTAAAGAATACATTCTAACCTTAATGAGCTGTGTTCATCTCTTGAGGATTTGTTAGGAATCATTAATTAATTCCAAACTTTATGAACGGTTTAGATATAAATTTCAGAAAACTTGAAACAAGAGAAAGCAAGATGCATGAATTAATTTATCTACACCTTTAGGGTAAGAAAGCAAGACAAAAACTGCAAAAGATAATATATATATATATATATATATATATATATATATATATATTAAAGTATTGAAGTGGACATATTTAATTAGGAATAGGTACAAATTATGCCAAACTTGACGAACGGTTAACTTATCTTTAATTGTGAGTACTTTTGTTCGCCCTTACTTTTAATTAGGGTAACTTTATCCACATTTTGTAAGATATATTGCGAGTTCCGTTGCGATAATCAGAGCCACTTATTTTCTATGCAATAACTTATTTTTAGTTACTAAGCAAAATTGCTTTTCGATCAAATATCAGTAGCCAGTTGAGCGGAGTGGAGTTCAGTTAGCGCCTCTCTTATACTCTCATGCACATGGACAGGATTCGATTTCTGTAAGTACTCATCTCCCTCCCCAAATACCCTAGGATAGAGTAGATTAGGATTAAAAAAAAAGGACGAACATCAGTATACTTGATAAAGAAAAGCCTCCAATTCCGCTGTATCAAATTCTATACCCCAAGAATTAAATTTTTTGATCAAGTACCTACTATTATCAAATTGAGTTTGTTTTTTATAATAATTTCCTAACAAATGCAATATACACAAACCACCAACTTGGTATTTTTTACTTTTCTTAATTATTTATTTAGTTTTCATCATAACTTTTGAGGTTAGTTGTTCGCCTCAATGAGACAAATTGGAAATGTATAAAAATATAGACAGATATTGGAAAAATTCAAAGAAAACCACACCTTAGAGAAATAATACAGCTGTTTGATACTCACTCCGTCCCAAATTCTTTGTCTGGTCCGCAAAACGGAGTGTTAAAAATAATACAATTTTTGCAAGAAAAAATCAAAAGTTTTTCAACAACTTACTAGATATCAATGAGTATTTTTAATTTATGAAAAAAGTTTGAATTTTTTTTTAAAAAAATTGCATTATTTTAAACACTCCGTTTTACGGGCCGGACAAAGAATTTGGGACGGAAGGAGTATTTTTTTCATCTTTAGTGAACTTGTTTTTGCTTTCAATTATAATTTTGTACTTTTTAAAACTCCTCTTGTAGAGATGGATAATTAATCCAAAAAATAAAACACGAATCTGATAAAAATTCAAAAAAGACAAACAAAACACACAAAATAAAAAAAATATTCTATAAAATAAGTTTACAGGAATGTAGCCTCGTGCACCACTTAAACTGTGAGCCTTCTATATATAGAGGGAAGGTCTGTCGTTAGCACGAAACCAAGATAGGAAAATCCCAAAACATTTTCAACCGAAACTCCGCCACACCAAATGGAAATCACACCAACTGAAATATTGATCAGCCAAGGGGAGAATGACTATGGGGAGGGTCTTCAGCTCCTTACATCCACCGTAGGTGCCAAACTCGTTGAAGGTACCCGCAAAACTGATTCCTTCCCTTCAGTTTGCATATATAGGGTGCCCAAAGATCTTCGTAAGGTGAATAAAAGCGCCTACACCCCTCGCCTCGTCGCTATCGGCCCACTTCACCGAAATGACAAGCACCTCCAAAACGCCATGCCACACGTCAAAACAAGCTACACGAATAAGCTACTCTCTCGGCAGCTGATGAAGGCCACCGTAGGAATGGAGGTCCTGGAATTAGAGGAAAAGAAGAACGCGGTGTTACGAGAATGTTTATCTGAAATGAAGAAGCTGATAGACAGGGTAAAGCAATGTTACCTTCGCGAAGTTAAGGTGGATGAGGCAATGTTGGTGGTCGATGGTTGTTTCATCCTCGAATTACTCTACAGATCATCGGAGGTAAGGAAGCTTAATACAGAATTGTAAAATTGGCAGTGCGAAGTTTAGCTTATTACTATAGTAGTATTAGATTACATGGTACAAAATTTTAAAATTCCATGTAGAGGGAGATTTTCTCCCTTTGCAACACACAGTGCGTTAGTTGTCAATCTGAACTATTCGTGATCTTGCAGTACTCACAAAATAGTATTCTCATTCAAAAAATTTGTTTCATCGGTATCAATAGGTGTATCAAAATTTAACTTCTTGTTTATAAAACGGATGGTCATGGACATTTTAATTTGACATGATCAGATCGTCTATTTTGTAAATTAAAATTTAACATTTGATTAATCTAACGATATCCAATCAAACTGGTTTTTTGCGTGACTATACTAGATTATGAGCCACACAAGATGAACTGTTTGGATTATAACAATAACCCATGGTGGAATCCATGCATAATGGCCAGCGGAAAGAGTACAATTTGCGTGGAAGGAATACTTATAAGCCACGAAAGATACAATTTGCGGCAAATAGTATTTTCCTTGATCGCCAAGTTTTCAATAAAACCAAAAAACAAATGTTTTTCCTCACCGAATGTTGTACCATTTGCGAGGAAAAATAGTTTTGTCACTAGATTTCGTGGCGTTAGGCTACTTTTGTTGGAGTGAATAGCATCAAGTTAATCCAAATAATTTGTCACATAAACAGAAATAAACAAATTTGATTAACGATTTTGCATTTCAAAACGCAGGGACAAGAAAGTGATCTTACTTTCGGTAACAATTTGATCCGCTACACCATAGAAACCGACTTGTTAACACTGGAGAATCAGATTCCTTTCTTTGTACTTGAGAAATTGTTCTCGCTCACTGTGGGTCGGATACCGAATCGTAGCAATGAGAAATGGTCGCTCACCGATTATGTGTTGGCGTTCATTCGCCGCATGATGATTCTGGATGATCAAGGTTTGAATCTATTGCTCCGCGGTCCAGCTAAAGAAAGTGTCACGGCCGAGAGTAGTAGCCCAAAAACTGGGTACTGTTCGCCCAGTGACTGTGTCCTAAGGATTTTTGGCAACAAATTGGAAAATTCTACAACAGCAGCAGAAGAGAATGTCGAAAGTGGTAATGCTACGTACTTTCGTCACATCCTCCATGTATTACATGATGGTTTCCTTCCTCGTGATCGATCAAATGAAAAAGAACGACCTAGTCATCAAAAAAAAGGAAAAAAAGTAAGCAAATATAGCCTTAGTGAATTAGCAGTCCTGTCTAGTGCATCAGACCTCACGTACGCAGGAGTCAAGTTTGTACCCGGTAAGGCAACGGGTCGTGAGTTCAAGCTCAAGTTCACTGAACCAGAAGGCCTATTTTGGTGGTTTCGTAGCGCTCGTTTCGAAATCCCACCAGTTTGTCTATTCGACTACACGGAGTCGATACTCAGGAACCTCATTGCCTTTGAACAGTGCTGCCCTGGCGTTTCGAAGCACGTTACATCCTATGCATTCGTCATGTCCATGCTTGTGAACACGGATAAAGATGTCCTAGTGCTCGAAAAGGCCGGAGTCGTGAGTAACTACTTGGGTACTCGAAAGAACGCCACCGTTCTATTCAACAAGCTATGCATTTTATCTTTTCCGGGAGACCACTTCATTAACTCGTGGAAGGAAGCCACCCTGTATAGCCAGCGTTTCTGGCCGAAGCATGCGGCGCACTTGAGACGCATGTATTTTGATTCTCCGTGGACTTTCATAGCTTTCTGCGTTGGCTTCATTGCTTTTGCCATCGCGTTAGTTCAATTCATCCGCGATTTCCTTACAAAAGAATAAGGCGGATGGATCGATCAATGGAGCTGTTGGGGAACAAAGAGATGGCTGGCCTGGCCTGTTAATAAATCACAAGGACCGGGTCTGCATATTGTTGTTGTACTTGGAACTAGTATGCACTTGTTGCATCGATAAATAAGTAGTGTGTTTGTGTGATAATGTAAGAGAGAGAGAGACTCTGTGTGTGATCAGATGTGTGTTGTATTATTTTGAAAATACTATTAATGTTGTGTGAAAATTCTATTTTCTTATTCCCACTAGGATGATCATCATCATTATGTCATTAGTGTTAGAAAGCAGAAGCGAAATAAATTCATGCACTACACAAATTCAACTTTTATTGATTTCTAACACAAATACATTTACAAAATTACACCTTTCACACTCACATCTCTATTTCATTTCTTTTTTTCTTGAACGTCATTTTTTTTGGTAACAGACCGACCCTTTTCGACGTAAAGAACGACTTGGTACATGGATAACCAGAATCCTTTCTTAGTTCTTGAGAAATTGGTCCAGCTCACAGTGGGTCGGATTCGTGATTGCCTTGACAAGAACTGGTCACTCACCAATTATGTGCGGTGGTGCTATCACGAAAGGATAAGGCCAGTACAACATTCCAACAAGAAGAAAGAACTGTGTACTCACCAATTATGTGCGGTGGTGCTGCAGCAGAAGAAGAAGTTCGAAGTGGTAATGTTTATCACTGTACTGCTAACTACCATCACATCCTCCATAACCTACATGATTGGTACTTACCCAAAAAAACCCTACATGGTGGCTACCGTCCTCTTGATCAAAGAAAACAGAACCACGTACTCATGCCTTCGGCATCACAACTCATCTATGCCGCAGGCAAGTGTGTTCCCGATGCATCAGGAAACAATCTGTTTCAAGTTCGAGTTCACTCAACCCAAAGGCCTATTTAGTTGGCTAATGTAGCTGTTGAGGAACGAGCGACGAGATGGGGTTAATAAATCAAGAGGGTCGAAAATTTGGCGTGAATATATATTGATGCCTTGATGGTGCATGTAGTTGGAAGTAGTGTTGTGCATTCCTTTGGGGGTTTCCATTCCTCCAGTCCCCATTGTTTATGTGTGCGAGATTGAGAATGATCAGTGTGATCAGATGTGTGTTGTATTACTATTCTCTCTCTCTCTCTCTTGAATATTATTGATAATTATTCGTATATAGTTACTTATAATTAGAGGTGGCAATTCTAACCCATATTTCTGAACCCGCCCAAATTCGCCCACTTGTAACCCAACCCAATCCGCCCATATTGTATAATGGGTTGATATGGGTTCAACCCATGTCAACCCATATTTTTATGGGTTTAGATGGGTTGAGAGTGGGTTTAATATGGGTTAAAATTAAAAATGGTCAACATCCCTTTTTCTCCCTTTGCCCGCACAGCCGCACTGTTTCTCCCGACTTTTCAAAGCATTAGTCACAGCAATCAATCCAATTATTCACCCATCTCTCTCTCTCTCTCTCTGTTTCGGCAACAAAAAGACAAAAATAATATAATTACAAGACCAATCTTTTGAGCTCCTCTTCCTCTTTTGAACTTTTTTTTTGTTTTTATTCAACTTTTTCGCTTTTATCGTTTTGCGACAAGTATTTTACAATTTTTGATTTGCTCCAATCATAAAAGTAAAAAATTACTTTTTCGATTCTCTCCTCGAGACGTACTAATAGGGATAAAAAGTTTATCGCAAAACAAACAAATACAAAAAAATTTGAATAGAAACAAAAAAAAAAAGTCACTTAACTTTTTAATCCAAACATAAAGGATGGCTTCGACGAACGCAACAAAGATCGAAACTGTACAATCGGTGCAATCATTGCCATATGTGCGTTACGATGTTCAGCTACTCTCGAGTATGCAGCCATTCAACATTATTGGAGTAGGAGTTGGAGGAATATAGAGCTAAAGCGTGTTAAATTACAACTTCTGCTTATTGGTAGTGGTGAGATCTACTTGTTACATTTCCAGGATAGGATAGTTTAGAGTCATTGACCAATCTTCCTGAAGAGCTGGCCCTTCTTTATGCATTTTTTGAGCCCTTGATTTTCAGCTTATCCATTAAAACGTAGCAGCCTCTCCTATATGATCATAATCATGGTGATTGTGAGTCTGTATTGGATGCTTAATGTTATGCAACTGGTAACTCTTGTTCTTTTTTCTGCAGTACAACGGTGACCTCGACAAATCAGAGAAGGCGAGAGAAGAGAGGGGAAGGGAGGGGGGGGGGGAAAAAAAAAAGGAAGAGGAAAACGGGTCGGGCCGGACGGGTTTGGGTTTGGCTTGACCCATATTCGACCCGACCCATTTTAACCCGTTTACTTTTTGACCCATATTCGACCCGCCCATATTTGACCCACGATCCTTTTCAACCCGCCCAAACCCTTCCGGATCCGCCCGTTTGCCACCTCTACTTATAATCATACTAATTTTGCTTCGATTTGATAAAAAACAGATTATTTTACATTCTCATTTCTTAACTTCTTTCGTAAATAAAAAATAAGCACATGACAATTGAAATATCCTAAAGAATCATTTCAATGTACAAATGTAATGAACTGGAAAGCAAAAAACTTATGATATAATGTGTATACATTCCGATAAAAAATACATGTGTGTTAAGCCAGCCCTCCAATATCAAAATCCTGACTTCACCACTGACGGCCAGTCTCATAGTTCACCGATTGTGCAAATTTGCTCAGCCCGTTCAAGCACAACAGCTCCATTTGGCTTCGCTTAATTCAACATCGTATCCGAGTCCATGGAAAGATTTCGGAGCAATATATTCCGTGAGTTGGAAACCTTTCGAGAGGTTTGTTAGCGCAAAAAAAATTTGCAAATTCAAAACTTCCAAACAGTCATCAATAACGACAATTAATTTGACATGCTTCGTCAGACCCTTTTCCAGTTCTAATTGGGTGACGAAAAATTAGCATGGGTGACCAAATTTTTTTGGCTGACTAAAGGTTATCGTCTACTCCCACTTGGTAATGAAATTTGTTTTTCATCATTTATTATGCCTTACGGTGACGAAATATTTCGTCGCCAAAAATAAATAATTGGTGACGAAATGTTTTCCGTCGCCTATTATTTCTTTTGAAAAAGTTCATTGCCAAAGGTGACCCAGCTGTGATGAAATTTTTCATCACAAAAAACATTTTCACATGGGGAAAGCATCCCACTCTCTTGCTTCTGCAGGGTTTCGAACTGATCAGGTCTCCTAGGTTTTATGCACAAGTTTCGACCAAATACACCACACAAACATTTCGGTATACATTTGAAATATCTAATATATATATATATATATATATATATATATATATATATATACACACACACACACACACACATAACATAAACTTGTAACATTAAAATATATTCCAAACATCATTTTGAAATTTTAAATGAAATTTAACAATTTTGATAAACATGAAAGTTATAGCTCTTTATGTTATTTGTTCAAAACCTAATTTAAATTATCGTAATTGGAGTTTTGAGTAAAGACCTATGCCCATTTGGTGACAAGGCACAATTCATGAATTTCATCACCAAAGGTACCTATTCATCGCCAAAAGCATAAAAATGGAGACGAAATTATTTTTCGTCGTCAAAGATAACCATTTGGGGACGAAAAAAAATATTTTGTTGCTAAATGACCCCCCATTTGGAGACGAAATAATTTTTTTTTGGTCACCAAATGGTTATCTTTGACGACAAAAAATAATTTCAACTTCTTTTTTTTACGCTTTCGTCGCCACTTTTTCGTCATTGAATATACTTTCCTATAGCGTGGTGATCTAAATACAGTTTCCAGCAGTAGGGTGTCATTAGTAGCTGGAACCCAGATAAATCCTAAACCATTTCCAACCAAAACACTTCCCAATATACCAATATACTGTTCAATTTTGAGTGATGAGAAGCAATTCTAGCAAACAAAAAATGCGTGAGGGAATGAATATATATGGTAGGTTATATCTAGCATTTTCAGAGCCTCATAGCGACCATCGATGAAGATATCGGCGAATAAATGTACCCAAAAAACACAACCTTCTTCTCTTTTGCTAGCATTTATAAGGAGCTAGCCGAAAAACTTCGAAAGCTAAAGAAAGTGCCTACAACCCTCACCTCATTGCTACCAGCCTTTTCACCTAAATGTACGACAAACAACCCCCCAAAAAAGTGGGGTGGGGGAGAAACTTCATACAAATTCAAATAATCTTCGTATATAAATTTAGAGAAAGACAACTGATAGATAGGTGCTAAAAAGCACCCATTTTATTTGCCTAATCTACGCTTTGTCGGTCCGTTTGCAACGTTACTTGATATATTTTAGTGTTTAGTGGTGTTTGCAGGCCTTGGAGACTGGCGGGAGCAAAAACGTGCGACTTGAAAAGTCTTACAGAGTGTTGCCGTGAAGATTGTTGCAAATATTTGAATTTGATTAAGATTTGAAAATCAAGAGAATAAGACAATTTATGGTTGGACATGACTTTGGCAAGGAAACATGGACCAGCTAGCTATATTCCTAAAGATCTTTACGTAGTCTTTGAGTGCTAATTGGGCAAAGAGGAAATTGAATGATTAGTAGTGTTACCAAGTAATTAAGGTAATTAGTCAACTTTAGAAGTATGAGAACCACTTTTAGTGAAGTTGGTAACTCATCTCCCTCTCCTAGTGGTGACTAATAGGTGCCTAAATAAGTATACACGCCCCTTAACTTAAGCCTGTTATGTCCATTTAGCGTGCTATTTAGGGTTGATACTTGTTACTTGTATTTCAAGACTCACGGAGTCGATGGGTAACATTTGGATATTTTTTTATGTCAAAAGCCGGTACCGATGAAATTAATCAAGTTATGGGACCGAGTGTACACTAGATTAACGAAAAAAAGAAGCACGGGATCAGATTCCTAGCTACAATGGAAATTGGCAGCATAAAACCCATACTTGAACGTGGCTATGTGGCTTGAGGAAGTCGGGAATGCAAGTGTGCCCAGGAATAATAAATGAACCGGTTGGATTTGGCTTTTGAAAAGAAAAAGAAAAGAAACGGGTTTACACTGCAACTATTATAAAAGGCGGAAGGGTTTTATCCTTTACATAATAGAGACGCGGCTGCAAGAGCCGAAGATCTCTTCCTCCATGATCAGCTAAGCAGTTCGCCTAGAGTGACGAGAATGCTTCTCCAAGTAGTATGATTGTTTAGATTTCAAGGGTTTTTATTCACAATAAATTGTACTCCCTCCGTCCCTTTTTTAGAGTCCGGTATTCCATTTTTAGTTGTCCCTTAATAAGTGTCCATTTTGTAAAGTCAGTGGGTAAAAGTTGGTGCATTGTCTATTTTATCCCTAAAAGTAGATTCTAATTTGAAAAGTTGGTGAGTAAAAGTGTAATGATGATGGGTAAGTAGGGAAAGTGGAGGAAAAAGTTGTTGTGAAAGGTATAATGAGATGTCTTTTTAATAAGTTGGAATTACGAAGGAGGACACTTAAAAAGGGACGGAGGGAGTATGATTTTGGAAGATTCATCATTTTTATGAAGTTATTATTTTTCCTATTTATCAACTGTGTTTGTATTCCGGATATCAAGTACCTTCATACAATCGTTTTCATCATTTCTGGATAAGATTTGAGATAGACTATACGACGTGAAACAGGTCGTTCTGTTGGTTAAATCCATGGAGACGATCTGTGTCGTGTTAAGATAACTTATACTGAGTACGAGTCTTGAGAATATTTTTGGGGATTATCGATAGGAATTGCTACCCGATCAGTGGTCTGACTATATGTCACGCTCTCGATTTTCAACATAAATATAAATGATTTCCATAAATAAAATCTCGCCATAATCCGTACGATAACCAAAATAATGTAGCATTCGCATTTCCAAAATCACACTTCCATCATTCAGTAGTTCCCAAAATATTACATTTTTGGCTCAGAGGCTCAAATTAACACAAGTACTGAATATTCAAGAGTTATGGATTATAATATTCCGTAGTCAAAAGATTTATAAATAAAGTTACAGATACATCTTTCAAAAGAGATTTACAAAGATGACTAAGTAACTCCTCAATCTTTAGCTTTCAAAAATAATTCCAATTCCAACCATTCCAATCATGCACGTTACTGCCCTGTGTTAGTATGAAAATGATAATAGGCTTGAGCTACACCAGCCCAGTAATAAATTCTATGCTAACATTATATGCAAGAGAAATGAAAAAATGATCACAAGGCAAGAACATGATGAAGACCATATGATAAGCAATAACCAAGGCTTATCAACCCAACAAACTCGATACGAAATTTGGTATGCACCTCAACCGTAAACCGTTTCAACTATCTAGATGTCCAATGATACTTCGCGTTATGTGTCATGAGCCGAAGCTCCTGTCGAGCCAATTTAGGGATCCTGATACCCCCTGCTAGGCACCATACCCATCGGTAGGTCCTGAATGTGATCAAAACGAGCTTTTGCCGGGCCGATTAAGGGATCCTGATACCCCTCGTCGATGGGTCCTGAATGTTCATCGTTGTGTCAACAAGTATTCACGAACCTCATGTCCTCGTAACGTGTCATTTCAATTCAATCGAAGTGCATATAATAATCAACGTCAAAGTTTACCGAACAAGGGCAAGGAATGCAAAGGTACACAATGAACTCAACGAATTTGTTTATCAATGTTATGGAGTGATTTGGTGATGCTCAAAACAAGTTGGAAGTAATCGAGGGTCAAAATAACAAAGTTTGGAGCAAAACAGCAAAATCTGTTTTTAGGCCATTATGTATCGATACTAGCCAAATTAGTATCGATATAGATGGCCTTTGAAATGTTCCAGAGAAACTGGTATCGATACTGAGCTGAGCAATATTGATACAGATGGGTGTTTGAGTAGATTTTCTACAGATTTCGACGATTTCAACTACAACAACAACAACAACCAAGGACACGATTCGAGGCTAGAAAAAAATTCTATTACATATATTGAGAGGCAAAATCCCTGCCTCGAGGCCGAAGGACGAAACGCACGAAAATACAAGCCCTAGCTTTCCGAAATCAAAACCAAGAGCAATACGACTCATCCGAGCTCACACCAACAGAATACAAACCACAATACGCGTAAAGGGTGAAGAATTGAAGGTTGTTTTGAGTGGGTTTTGAGTTGTTAAGGTGAAATTTGGAGAGAGAGCAAGAGAGAGGGAGAGAGCCGAGAGGGAGAGGGAGAGGAGGAAAAATGATCTCCTACTCTCTCACCCTCCTATATATACTCACAAATATACCAATTACACTTGCACCCCTCCCTAATCAATTCTATCATCTTGGCCCCAAATCACATAAACACTATCACTTTGCTTTCTTCCTCAAAAATCATGCATTTATGAAATATTAACATTTGATAAAATAAATACGGGTCTCTACATTACAAGTTGAATGAAACCTTAGATTTCGCCACAATTATATTGCAAGAGGAGATAGAATCGAAACCCTAGTCCATTTTCTCTTTCCTGTTTCCAAATCCATTAATTGCTCTTTTAGTTTAGTAATTAGTTTTCAAATCAATTCAAATCCAATCATTTTCCTTTCATAATTAAATTAGAAATCATTTGTAAGTACCGCAACTCAGCTTTTTACTTCCCATGGACGATCTTGAACTTAATTGCTATTTTTCGAGATAATTATTAATTCCTTGTTTTATAAATTATATATAGTTTTGGTATGAAAACGACGGATCAAATTTAGGCGCCGTTGCCGGAGAGTTAAAACATTGTTGCATATTTTCAATTTGTTTTTATTTTAATTCCTAGGGTCCATCCAATTTGTTTTTAAATTACAAATTCAATTAGTTTTTAGTTTAATGCTGGAGAGAGATAGATAGAGAAATGTGAATAATGATTGGAGAGTGAAGAGAGAAATAAGAGAAATGATTAAACGTAAGAGTAATAAGTGTTTTTTGAGTTTAAATTTTTTTTTCTAGAAGGAAACCAAACAAAGCATAATTTGGTGCAATTTTTTATTTTTTATTTTTGGATAAGTACTTCCTTTCATAAAAGTTCTAAACAATTGACGGGGAGAGACAAAACATTGCCTTAAACAGGAAACAACACATCACAACTTCACCGTACCATATTTACCATATTTGCAATACCTATATACAGAGAGCAAGACACAAAAATATTAGCACGATACTATCACCTAGCTGCCAGCTGGGCCAAAAACATCCCCTGAAAGCTGCCAATTATCACATCAAGCCTTATGCTCCTGAGTAGTGTAGGCTTCACACCCAGACCTAAGTGAAATCCCTTATACTCCTATGAGCGTTTGCCTGTGGCTTTTCAAGTAGTACAATGAGTATTTCGCTTTTCCCCGTTCTCCATGTTACGTTGAACAGCTGTCCACAGATGATTGATACGTGCTTAAATGCACCTATTTAATCTCCTTAACCTATACTGTGCTTGCCAATTTATATAGTTTCTTAGTACTTTTTATGCAATTTACATGATTGCAGGTCACTCAGGTTGTTTGCATAGAATTTGACTTTAAATTTGAGATTTAAAGATTGGAAGATGTGACTGGATTGTGATTCAGGAAAGCCCAACATATTATTTGGAGGCTTAAGCTAATGGGCTTTACATAAGTTTGATTAGCACAAAAGTGGGTGACATTAGAAATACTCTTGGTCTTCATGAAAACTGTGCACGTGGGAGCAAGGCCAGAAGCCATATGACTTGGTAGGGGGTCAGATCAATAAATTGGAAATTAAGTCGGCAAGTAGTAGCATGCGTGGCCCACGGCTGAGAATTTTTAGAACCAAAAAGGACAAGGGTTTTCGGCCATATGTATAACGGAGGCCTGATTCAACAGAGGAGAGTGGGGATTTTTGGACGGATTTCCACGGACGAAGAAAAAACGGGGGCAGCCGGGATCTTTTGTTCCGAATTACTTTTTCCTTTTAAGTTTTTGATGCTTTGTTCAATTACTCACATTTTGGTAACTCGTTTTAATTTTTGTTCTTAATAAAAGTTGTTTATTTGTTTTTATTTGGTTCGGATCTCTTGTTTATTTTTTGTATCGCGTAATAGAAGGATGTTCAATTTATGATTTCTTTTATTTCTTGTTTAATAATGAGTGAGTAGTCGAAAAGGTAGGGTCGCAGGGTGATTAGTACACCGTAGCCAGATCGGACATGTTCTGCTCCTGTTTTGGAATAATAATGCAAACGCAATTTTAGGTTATTAAAGAACATTCGTTAGCCAGCATTTATGGCCGAAGCATGCATTTTATCTTTCCCAGGAGACCACTTCATTAACCCGTGGAAGGAAGCCACCTTGTATAGCCAGCGTTTATGGCCGAAGCATGCAGCGCTCTTGAAACGCATGTACTTCAATTTTCCGTGGACGTTCATAGCTTTCTCCGTCGGCTTCGTTGCTTTTGTCATGTCCTTGGTTGAATTCGCCCGCGATTTTGGCTAAAAAGGCTAATGTAGCTGTTAAGGAACGCGCGAAGAGATGGGGTTAATAAATCACGTGGGTCGAAACTTTGGCAGTTTGGCGTGAATATATATTGATGCCTTGATGGTGCATGTAGTCGGAAGTAGATGTGTGTTGTATTACAATTCTCTCTCTCTCTCTCTCTCTCTCTCTCTCTCTCTCTCTCTCATATCTGTGTGTTGTACTATTTTGGAAGTGGTAATAATATAAGTGTTGGGGGAAAATTCTGATCTCTTATTTCCCTCAGCAACATTTTGTCATGGTTTTCAAGTAGAATTGAGAGTATCTCCATGGGAATATTTCTGATCAATATATGGCGCCTATAATGAAAGAGATACTCCATGGGAGTACGAATTTGTGTCTAGACGGTACCTATATACATTAAACGGTTCCGAGATTAATTAGCAACATTTTGTCTTTAGTGGCCAGCGTGGGCGGAGGTATGTAAGAGTCCGGGGGGCCCCGGTCCCGGCTCCCTGAGCGTACAAATGTAAAAATGTAATGAATTAAAAAGCAAAAATCTTATATGATATAATAAGTATACATTTTGATAAAAAAAAAAAATTGTCTATTTAGTCGGCTCCCCCAATATCAAATATCAAAATTCTAGCTCCGCCACTGGCGGCCAATCACATAGCTCACCGATTGTGCAAATTTGCCCAACGTGTTCAAGCGCAACAGCGCCATTTGGCTTTGCTTCAACATCGTATCCGAGTCCATGGAAAGATTTCGGAGCAATTCCGTGATTTAATTCGAAACTTCCAGACAGTCATTAATAAAGACAATTAATTTGACATGCTTCGTCAGATCCTTTCCAGTTTCAATTGGGTGAGGAAAAATTAGCATGGGTGACGATTTTTTTTTTTTCCTGACCAAAGATTGTTATCTATTCCGACTTGGTGATGAAATTTGTTTTTCGTCATCTATTATGCGTTTTGATGATAAAATATTTCATCGCCAAAAATAAATAATTGGTGACGAAATTTTTTCCGTCACCTATTGTGCTTTTTGACTATGAAAATCTTCGTTACCAATTATTTCTTTTGAAAAAACTCATCGCCAAAGGCGACCCAACTGTGACGAAATTTTTCGTCACAAAAACCATTCATATGGGGAATCCCACTGAAATGTTTCAAACGAATCAGGTCTCCTATGTTTTATGCACAAGTTTCGACCAAATACACCACACAAACATTTTGGTATATATTTGAAATATCTTATAACGTAATTAAACGTTTAACATTAAAATATATTACGAACGTCATTTTAAAATTTTAAATTAAATTTAGCAATTTTGATAAATATAGAAGTTATAGCTAGCTCTTAGTGTTATTTTTCAAACCCAATTTGAATTATCTTTTTTTTTATATTGGCAAATGATAAAGATTTATTGACTCTAAACACAAAGTATAGAGCTAATAGGATCATGAATATACCGATCTGACTATCCATGACCCTCATCTCTTAATCACATGGAGGAAAAATTGATTTGGGCCCAATAGGCTGAGCCCAAATTAAACCAAGGGAAAAAACACCTAAAAATACCAAGTTAGAGAGACACCAACCCAAAAATAAATGGGCCAAAAACCCAAACGGGCTAAGCCCACACACCTAGTACATCCCTACACACCTAAACCAAACTCAAGAAACAACCCTCCAGCTGCCGCCTCCATACGCCACCACCACCATCCAACCTGCCAACCCAGCCAAGCCACAAGTAACCATTTACAGATTAAAACACAGCACCGCCCAACCTACCACCAACCGCCGCCCACCCCCAGAGCCATCTGCCATTGTGGGTTTCCACTGCCCCGGGTGGATCGGGGCGGCCCGAAAAAAATATGTTTTGATTTGAAAAATTGAAGAATTGAAGAGTCGCCACCCGAGATCCAGATCTATCTCTTCGCCACTTCCACCAGCAAAATGTTTTCCGGCCTAATACTAGGTCTCAACTCCGTCAACTGGCCGGAGAACGAAGTATCCCCTCAAGTTCCGGCGATTTTGACGAGCGGGGAGTAAGAGACAAAGGTCGGAGGGAGCTCGAGGGGATCAGGCGATCGGACGGCAGTGGGGGGTGAGCTCAATGTATTCTTGGGGCGATGAGTTTTGGCGGAGGGATTGGGCTCATTGGGGGATTGATTTGGTGAAGCAGTCTGGGATGCGTGGCGAGGTGGAGGAGAGACAGAGGGAGGTGGCGAAGAGAGAGAGAGAGAGAGAGAGTGAGCACGAAGAAGAAAGGATGAGATATTGTTGTGTGCTCTCTGTTAAATATTGGAATTGCTTCTGGAATTGAAAAAAAATGAACAGTCCTCCATAGGGTTTTTTAAAATAAAATTCGGATAGGATTGTTTACGGATTTAATCCAATATAATCCAAATCGGATTCGTATTATCGGATTACGGATCAATATTATTGGATTCGGATTAAATTTTTCAGATCAAATCCGATCTATCGACAGACCTATGTAAGACTATTTGGTGATAGTCGACATAAAAATATTCAAGAAATTTTTGTGTTCTTGCTCAACTAGAAGGTGAATTGAGGGTGCTTAGGTGCTCGCCAAAATATTTGTATAGTGTTTTGAGTGCAAAGAAAATTTAACATTTTTTTATCATTGTTGAATTAAAATATTGATGTCGCCTCTGATTATTGACGAAGATTATTTAGTAAAAAAATTTAAAATTTCCATGTAGAAAGAAATATTCTCTCTGTGCATAGCTTTCAGCACACAAACTCGCGACTCATTGGTCTGGTTCTTTTTTCAGTTGACATTTATACAACAATTTATTAGTAATAAATTTTTTAAATAAATTTTAATTCAAGTATTAACTTTATAAGCTTACATTTGTCAAAAATTCTGTCTGTTATTGGAAATTTTGTTCTCCGAAAGAGAAACATAGTGTAGCCCCATGTCCTCCCTTATTTATATGGTGGAATACCTTTTAATTGCCAGAGCTCTATGCTTCTTCGCCCGTGTAGCCCCGTACTCTTGCCGTCCCCGGATGCTGGGCATCTCGCTCCTCAGCGTGCCGAGCTCAAACTCGGGGCCATTAGTACTTAAACTGAGTGTTTTTTCTCGGCCGGTATATCGGCTCTCTAGTCGTGCGCGCTTCTCTTCGAGAATCAACACTTGGCCGTACGCGTAATAATATGATCTATGGCTGTCACTCAGAAACTTGTCTCATAGCTGTCTATTCTGGGTAACAAAGGGGCATTTGTTTCGCTTGCTTTTCCTATAAATAGGATGCCCTTTCCCTTTATTCGTCCTTTAGGTTGTTTCGGAGCTTTGCTTTTATTCAGACTTCTTATGCTCAGCGTGGT
The DNA here is from genome assembly GCA_014282245.1 of Rhododendron simsii. Classification (NCBI taxonomy): domain Eukaryota; kingdom Viridiplantae; phylum Streptophyta; class Magnoliopsida; order Ericales; family Ericaceae; genus Rhododendron; species Rhododendron simsii. The sequence goes on along the minus strand of CM024957.1, from coordinate 35,391,195 downwards.
GGGTTTTGGGAACATAGTCAGCTTGGTTTAGCAAACAGGAACACGAGGTGATTTGGGCTCATCAAACAAGGACACGTGCATGGGGCCTACTCTTTTTTTCGGTCAAACGGAATTTCTAGTTTATGTTCGTGCATGGGGCCTACTCGGCCCTCCTCTCCCTGCTTTGTTAGGCTCAGATGCCACCTCCACCGGCTGGCTGGGGCGTGGTGTCCTGCCTCTTCCTAGTTGGTGACAAGCTGAGGAATGTCGATCTTTTGTGGCTCGGGCTCAACTGTGATGGCAATTTTGGCCATGGATAGGTCACATCCACGCCCCTCTCAGCTTGACGACCTCCTTCAGAGCCCCTCATTGTTTCAGGCGTAATCAAGGCCTGATAATAGGGCCGTGAACCTTGGGAGAATCAAGGTTCACCATTGACTTCCACACAGCGGGCCTGAATGACGGTTGCGTCATCAATTACTCACCGTTGGTCTATCGTGTGTTTCTTCTGGCGGCCTGAGGAATGCTCTTTGATAGCGACGTCCCTTCTTCTGTAAGATTTGTTTCTTTTCTTTCGTAATACAGCTTCTGTACTAGTAATTCTAAGAGCAAAGTTCCATTCGGACTCTCTCTCTCTAACTTTCCTCTCTCTGGTAACTAGGGTCTCGGTCGCCGCCGCTGCCAGGGGGAGGAGGCGCCGCCTTCCCTCCTCCCCCCAGGCTCCCTTGTCCTCTATTTCTCCTCTCTACCTCTCTCTCCCTCCTCCTTTTCGTCCAGCATCGATCTCCTTTCACCTCCCTGTTTCTGCGTTTCTGGGCCACCGCTCTCCTCCGCGTGGGAGGGTGGGGCGGCTGCTGTCGCCTCCGATCAGAGGTCTCCTTGGTCTCCTTCGGATGCCTAGCGGCGTTGGGTGGCCTGTCTTGTGCTGCGGTGGTGGTGGTGGTGGGTTGGAGTTGTAGATCTGTTCGGGATGGGTGGTGGTGGAGGGCGGTAGCTTGGGCTTTTGGAGGTATAGCTAGTTTTATTCCTAACCTTGTTTTGTAGGTGTCCAAATTTCCAAAATCGATCGGTAAAGATGGCGATCTTTGTTCGGTGGTGGTTTAGTCCGGTGGTAGTGAGGTGGTTGCGGCTCCCATGTTTGTTTGCTCTGGTCGTCTTTTGTGTGCCGAAGTCTGGTCGGCGACTGTCTGAGCTTTCAATCGGGCGAGGGGTTGGTATCTCGTTGCTCTGGTGCGGCACTGTTGCTGATGAAGATTGGGTTTTTTGTTGTTTGTTTGTGTTGCAAGGGACTGTTTGGGCTGCTGTTGTTGTTGGTTGTGGTCTGGCCATCAGTCCTTGCCTGCTCCGGACTTCACTGCCGTAGGCCGACTCCCGCCACCGGCCTCTACATCTGGGCGAGGCCGGCTCGGCTTAACGGCGAGGCTCGGCTCCGGTGATTTGTGCGGTGGTGGATGCTGGTGTAGTTAGGGTTCTGTGGTTTGGTTAGGGTGGGCCGGCCCAAGCTTGGGCCGGATTTAGGCGTTTAGGCTTTTTTGATTTATTTGGGTGCTGGGTTATGCTGTATTATCTTATTTTGTTTTGATCCCTGGTAGACCTTTAGGTGTTTTTGGCAATGTTTGCTGTTGTGGTGTATTTTCCAACTCTTTGTTGGATCCCCTCCCCCTTTTCCCACGTTTTAATAAAATTTCATCTTTTGCCAATAAAAAAAAAATACGGCTTCTGTACTTGGCCGTTTAGTCGGCAAAAAAAGTTTATGCCCATCCCATTTAATGAAAGTAAGTTATCTTAATTTCTCTCTTTTTCTTCTTTTTGAAATGCTTCTCCTGTATAAGTAATTATTCAATACTTCCAGAGTATATGAATAGTATACTTCCTTCTCTCACATAATATGTGAATACCATATGTGTTCATCGATCGTGTGAACTGCACATGTTATGCGAGAGAAGAAAGTATATTATTTATATACTATGAGAGTATTGAATATTTTTTCGCTCCTGTATTCGGTCTTTAAAATGCAGGCAGAATGATTGTGTGCCTTGTTGACTTTTCATAGTGATTGTGTTCAATATTTTGACTTGTAAATTTTGGCCTGCCACAATACTTATAAGCAACAAAATTAAATGTTTCATCATCGAAAGGATACAATTTGCGGCGACGAGTATTTTCCTCGCTAGTTTTTTAATAAACCACAAAAAAAAGGTTTTTCGTTGTGGAATGTGAACGATTTAAAAATAATTTTCTCTTCAGATTTCATCGTGTTAGGCTACTTTGCCAGATAAACTAGGTTATACAAAATTGCCTAATGATTTTGCATTTCAGAAAGCAAGTATGGAAAGCAGATCCTATTTTTGGTAACAGACCGACCCTTTTTGACGTAGAAAACGACTTGGTACTCCCGAGAACCATTTTCCTTTCTTTGTGCTTAAGAAGTTGTTCCAGCTCATGGTGGGTTGGATCCGGGATCGCCTCGACAAGAACCGGTCGCTCACCGATTATGTGCGGTGGTGCTATCGCAAAAGGATAACCTAGAGGGGATCAGAAAAGTGAAGGTGTGAGCTGTGTTTGGGCTGCAGCCTCGTCTATGGAACTGGGGCTTTTGTATTGGATTGCTATGGGTCTAGAGTCAGGGGGTTCTGATTGTGGGCCTCCGTGCTCCTAGGCTCTTTCAATTAATGTTGAATGTAATCTTTTTCCTTTTCTTTCCTTCAGGAGGCCTATTATGACACCTCACTCTCTGCGGTTCGTAATTTGTCTCCACTCAATGTATCTTTTGTCGAGTTCTAATAAAATTATATTGTCTATCAAAAAAAAAAAGGCCAGTACAACATTCCAACAAGAAGAAAGAAGTAGTCATGCCCAGTGACTGTGTCCTTAGGATTTTTGGTTGTACAACAGCTGCAGCAGAAGAAGAAGAAGTTCATTTTGGTAATGTTGATCACCGTACTGCTAACTACTATCACATCCCCTATAACCTACATGATTGGTACTTACCCAAAAAAACCCTACATGGTGGTTACCATCCTCTTGATCGAACAAAATGGAAACACGTACTTGATCGAACAAAACAGAAACACGTACTCATGCCTTCGGCATCACAACTATCTATGCCGGAGTCAAGTTTGTTCCCGATGCATCAGGAAACAATCTGTTCGAGTTCGAGTTCACTCAACCCAAAGACCTATTTAGTTGGTGTCGTAGGGCTCGTTTCTCGTTTCGTAATCCCTCCGCTAGTGATATACGATGACACGGAGTGCTACCTCAGGAACCTCATTGCCTTCGAACATTGCTGCCCCGGCGTTTCCCAGAACGTACTTCCTACGCGTTCGTCATGGACATGCTTGTGAACTTCGACGAAGATGTCGAGGTGCTCGAGAAGGCCAAAGTCATGCGCAATTACCTGGGTGCCAGCAAGGACGCCACCCATCTGTTCAACAAGCTATGCAAGGAGAGAGTTTTAGAGCACTACTTCGCTGACACGTGCGTCAAAGCTACCAAGTATAGCAAGCGTTTTGGCCCAAGAATATGGCACTCTTGAAATGCACGTATTTTGATTCTCCGTGGACGTTCATAGCCTTCTGCGTCGGCTTCGTTGCTTTTGTCATATCCTTGGTTGAATTCGCTCGCATTTTCGGTAAAAAAGGCCAATGTAGCTGTTAAGGAACGCACGAAGAGATGCGGTTAGTAAATCAACGGGCTCAAAAATTGGATGTAGTATTAATGCATTCCTTTGGGGGTTTCCATTCCTCCCCGATTGTTTATGTGTGCGAGGTGAGAATGAGTGTGTAATCAGATGTGGTGTCGTATTACTATTTTATTTTTTTTATCTGTGTGTTGTATCATTTTGGAAGTGGTAATAATACGAGTGTTGTGTGGAAATTCTAATCTCTTACTCCCTCAGGATGATCATCAACATTTTGTCATGGTTTTCAAGTAGAACTGAGAGTATCTCTAAGGAAATGTTTCTGATTAATGTATGGCTATAATAGGACCAATTGTATTGTGCTTTTGTTTTCTTCTCAATTTTTTGTTGGAAGTTCCCCTCCCTCAATGTACTCATTAATTATGGAGTTATTCTAATAATATTGTTGCCATTTCAAAAAAATTGTATGCCTATAATGAGAGATATCTCTATGCGTACTTTGATCCCGTGGTTGGGGATTATTCTTGGTGTTGTTGGGGCATTAACGGAAATTGAACCGTGCTTATGTGCATGAGAGCATAAGCAAGACTCCAACTGTACTCCACTCCACTTGCAACATAAAAAGTTTGGAGAAGGGTAAAAATCTATCTATGTTCTCTTATTGCCTTAATGGATGTCTCATAAGTTCTTCTACCTAAAATTTATCTTTAGGATCAATAATGTATAAAATATTTTAGGTGATCGTACAGGTTCTAATTATAAAATCAAATTAATTTGAACAATTTTAATTAATGATTTTGCATTTCAAAAAAGCAAGGACAAGAGACATATCCTATTTTTGGTAATAGTTTGACCGTCTACACCATAGAAAATGACTTGATACTTCTCGAGAACTAGATTCCTTTCTTTGTGCTTGAAAAATCATTCCACATTATGGTGGGTTGGATCCGGGATTGCCTCGACAAGAAGTGGTTGCTCACCGATTGTGTGGGGGTGCTATGGGAAGAGATGAGTCCGGAAGGAAATTCCACCGACTCGAAAACTTGATGTCCGCCCAGTGACTGTTTCCTATGGGTTTTTGGCAACAAACGGGAAACTCTACAACAGCAAAGACAGGAACCTAATGAAGTAATAATAATCATGCCTTCGGTATCAGAACTTCACTTTGCAGGATTCAAGTTTGTTCCCGTCCCGATGCAGTAGACAATCTGTTCAAGTTCAAGTTCAGTGAACCTAAAGGCCTAAAGTGGTGGTGTCAAAGGCATAGTTTTAAATCGCAGTATCGGTCGCCGTCGCGGTATCGGTCGCGGTATATCGGTATCGGGACATATCGGTGATACGTCGCGGGAATCGGGTGTCGCGGTCGTGAATTTTTAAAAATCATTAGCAACATGTATAAAACTTGAAAAATATACTTTTGAGGCTTTTTCCCCCAACATTGGCTTAAATTATCACATTTTAATTAATTTAAGACATGTAATAGCTCATTCTCTTCATGTGAAATATCCGATAATCGCTAGCCACAACTAGTTTATGTTGAAACTTTAGTGTATAATTGTAAAACATGGTGTTTTTCCTCTAGTCACACATTGACAAGTTACAAAACTCCTATCCACTTTAAATGAATTTGCACTTGAATGGGTTTGTAGATGAGGACTCAAGGAAAATGGGCGGCAATTTGAAAAATTGATTCGGAAATCAATTAACCGGGTGCGCGTCACGGGTTAATCATGCAGGGGGGTGCAAATTCGGGATTTGAGCCTCGCGCACGCATACGGTTAAGCCCACGTTTTGCTAAAATTTTGAAAGTTTTTTTTCCCTTCCTGGAAATTTTTTTCCCCCCTGCCCGAAATTTTTTTTTCCCCCTGCCCGAGATGAATTCAACATCCCACAACTCGCAATCTTCGACCACCTATGCAAGGAGATTTTTGAAGGAGAGTACTACTTCGCCGACGCTTGCATTGAAGCCACAGAGTACAGCAAGCGAATTTGGCCAAAGCGTATAGTGGCACACGTGAGACGCAACTATTTTGCTTCTCAGTGGACGTTCATAGCTTTCGTTGTCGGCTTCATCGCTTTTGTCATATCTTTTGCTGAATTTGTCCGCAGTTTTCTCAAAAAAGAAAATGGCGGATGTAGCTGTCTAAGGGAACAAAGAGATGGGGTTAATCAATCAACTGGCCCTGGGTGTGCATATTGACGTTTTAGTTGGAAGTAGTAATGTGACAACGGAGTTTCGTGGCAATATTAATAGGAGTAATTTGTTTTATCTAACAAGTATCGAGTTAGTCTTTTGCATTTTTAATGGCGTCTTTAATTCCTCAAAGGAATATTGATTCTATGTTGTTTTTAAAATTTCCAATTGTCTTTTAAGTTTTCAAGAATTTTCCTAGTTTTAGAATGTCAATTGTCTTTATTTTTCATTAAATTATAATCTTGGAAGGCTAAGTTCATTTTCCTATGCTTGGAGTCAATCTGGTGAATGAAATGAGTAGTTTTGGAGTTTTTTTTTTTTTAATAATTAAAATAGCTTTTGACTAGTAATAAGTTTATCTTCCTGTTTACTCTTATATCTTAAGTGGATTCTTTAAAGAGTGATGAGTATATTCAGTCCTGTATTCCTCGTTAAATTTCCGGGTGGTGTTAATCTGTATTACGTTGGATTTATAACTTAGATGGTGTGATTTAGCGCTTTTTCATTCTTACTTTTCTTCCTTACCATTTGCAAAATCTATCGTCAGTTGCACCTATAGATAGGTATTGTGTTTTGGTGATTGTATGTGTATGTAAGAGAGAGAGAGAGAGAGAGAGAGAGAGAGGGGGACGTGATATCCGCTTTTGGGGTTCCCATTTCGCCCCATTGTTTATGTGTGTGGGGTTGAGAGTGGGTACATGTGATCGGATGTGTGTTGTATTATTTTGAAAGTAGTAATAATATTAGTGTTGTGTGAAAATTCTAGGGGAAATTACAATAAGCCCTCTTCAACTATACCTCGGTAACAAGTTGCCCCCTTCATCGTTTAACTCGGACACTTAACCCCCTTCATCTTTTATGGCGTGACACTTAACCGTCTGCCGTTAGTGAGCCGTTAACGGAATTGCTGAAATTACCAATTTACCCTCTTTGGGCTATTTTTGTTTCGCTTATAACTTTTCATAGGAAACTCTGTTTCAGCCCGTTCTTTTTTCAGAACTCTTGTTTTTTCCTCTATTATATGGGTCTATAATAATTTTAGTATGGTTACTTTACGCTTTCTAAAGTTAGTATAATTTTAGTATGGTTATTTTATCTAACCTTAGAAAGCGTAAAGTAACCATACTAAAATTATTATAGACTCATAAAATAGAGGAGAAAACAAGAGTTCTGAAAAAAGAACGGGCTGAAACAGAGTTTCCTACGAAAGTTATAAGCGAAACAAAAATAGCCCAAAGAGGATAAATTGGTAATTTCAGCAATTCCGTTAACGGCTCACTAACGGCAGAGGGTTAAGTGTCACGCAATAAAAGATGAAGGGGGTTAAGTGTCCGAGTTAAACGATGAAGGGGACAACTCGTTACCGAGGTATAGTTGAAGGGAGCTTACTGTAATTTTCCCAAAATTCTAAGCTCTTTTTCCCTCCAGGATGATGAGCAACATTTTGTCATTAGCCAGTCTCATAGTTTACCTATTGTGCAAATTTGTCCAACCTGTTCAAGCGCAACAGCTCCATTTGGCTTTGCTTCAACATCGTATCCGAGTCCATGAAAAGATTACGGAGCATTTGCACGAGTTTGAAACCTTTGAAGGTGAAGTACCATATGCTCGTTAGCGCAACAAAAATTGCAAATTCAAAATTTCGGATAGTCATTAGTCGCTCGAACCCAGATAAATCTTGGACCAATATTTCCAGCCAAAACACTTCCCAGTATAACAAATTTATTGTTTCGTTGATTTGAGTGATGAAAAGCAATTCACCCAACAAAAAAATGAATCGAGGTAATGAATATGTCAGGTTATATCTAGTTTTTCAGAGCCTCACAGCGACCATCGATGAAGATTTCTGTGAAGGTACCTTGATAACGCAATCCTCTTCTCTTTTGCTAGCATTTACAAGGAGCTCGCCAAATTACTTCGAAAGCTAAAGAAAATGCCTACACCCTTCGCCTCATTGCTATCAGCCCTTTTCACCTAAATGTATGACAAACCACCCACCAAAAAGTGAGTGGGGGGGGGGGGGGGAAACTTCAGACAAATTCAAATACTCTTCAGATATAAATTTAGAGAAAGTTAACTCACTCATCTCTCATACATTCACAAATATGCACGCAGTGGGGTTTCCCCTCTTTTCCTCTCGTCTCACTCTTTGCCCTTCTCTTTTAATGACTTTTTAGCAATTGCAGATGGTGCTCTCCAGGAGTGAAGCAAGTGGTGGAGATGCTTTCCGAAGAAGTAACACTCAACGAGAAGTTATTGACGGAGCCAGGGGTACATCTGGCACATACGTACCTCTCGAGGATTGGTTGAAGTTCACTTCGCGGGTGACCTCTCACTTTGTGACACAAATGTTACCTCAGTGATGTATATATGTACAGTATCTTGAGTTAGATGATTTTTCGAAACTACCAAATTGTGACATTTTAGTCATCTTTTTCTTTATTGAGCCAGAGGTTCTTCTTGTTCTCTTCCTTTTGTCAGCCTTACAGTTGTATATGGGTCTTTAGTATGTTAAGGAAGCGTGAGGGCATGGCCATCTTTTTCTTCCTTTCCTTATCTAAGCATCATTTGCTGTTCAGTTTTAATAATTGGTAGCCATTTGTTGGCCATTTGCTAGTGAATGCAGGCTACGGAATAAACATCCAGACAAAATTATCCATCCTCTTTTCAGATTAGGAATCTAAGATCCGTTCCACTAACTAAAATAAGTACTTATTTTTTGTATTAAAAATTATGTATTGTGAAGAAAGATTTGTCTCGTAAAGCAAAAAATAAGTATTTGAAGAATAAGAATCTTAACAAAACAGGGCCTAATAGTGAATATTTGTTTGCTCTCTTCTTTCTCTCTCTTTACTCTTTAGGAATACATTCTAACCTTAACAAGCGGTCTATTTCACTTGAGGAATTGATAGCAATCATTTATTTCCAAACTTGACGTACGAGCGGTTTAGATGTAAATTGCAGAAAACTTGAAACAAGAGAGAAGAATTTCAATCGAAAGATGCATCAATTATGAGAGTTCACCTACACCTTTAGGGTAAGAAAAGCAAGACAAAAATTGCAAAAGAAAAAAAGTGTTGATGAGGACATTTTTCCTTCCTCTCCAAATTAAAAATCGTTAAAGAAATGTTCACTCTCTTAATTAGGAATAGTTAGAAATTATTCCAATTATTCCCAACTTGCCGAGCGGTTTGTTTCTCTTTAGGAATAATGAGAAATCGTTCCAAATAACTAAGTTATTTTTGGACTTTCCATCGTTTATTTGAAGGTTTGTCCTTCGTTGGATGGGGAGGAAAAGAAAAAGGAGGAGAAAATGGAGCCGGGGGGGCTGCTCCCCCCCTTCCCGCTCCCCTTCCTGCTCCCCCTCTTTTCGGGCCCACTCCGGTCTCGCTCCGATGATCGGAAACGTTCACTTTGTAGAGCTCGTCGAGTAGAACAACCATGTCAAAAATCAGCTTGATTGGATATCATTAAGTCCTTGATCGGAACCTTTTTATTTTAAAAAGAATGGATCCGAAACACTGAATCAAATCCATTGTAACCCATGGACCGAGAGTTTATGGGCTCCGATCAAGGACTTAATGATATCCAATCAAGCTAATTTTTGACATGGTTGTTCTACTCGACGAGCTCTACAAAGTGAACGTTTCCGATCATCGGAGCGAGACCGGAGTGGGCCCGGAAAGGGGGGGAGCAGGAAGGGGAGCGGGAAGGGGGGGAGCAGCCCCCCGCCTCCGGAGAAAATAGGGTAAGAAAAGAAAGAGAAAAAGTGCAAACAAAAAAAAAAGTTCTTAACAGGATGTCAAAATTTTCCTGCTCTCCCCAAATTAGGAATCTAATGATGAAGAAATGTTTCGCGCTCTCTTCTTTTCTTTCTCTTTAGGAATCGGTAGAAATCATTCCAAACTTAACGAGGGGTCTATGTCTCTAGCATTAGGAATCGTTAGAAATCATTCGAAACGTCACGAGCAGTCTAGATGGAAATTTCAGAAAACTTGAAAAAAAATTGTATTGAAACCAAAAGATACATGAATTATGAGCAATTTCGTTCACCCTCACCTTTAATGAGGGGAATCTTATGCACATTTGGTAAGATATGTTGCGAGTTCCATTGGAATAATCGAAGTCACTTATTTTCTATGCAATAATTAATTTATTTAGTTACTTAGAATATTGAATATCAGTAATACTTGATAAATAAAACCCCTCCAATTTCTCACTATCAATTTTTATACCCAAGAATTAAAATTTTTCATGAAGTACTTACTATTATCCAATTGAGGTAGTTTTTTTTTTGTGTGTGTGTGTGTATAATTACCTTTTTTCTGAATGGCACAAAAAGAATTTTATATAATTTCGTAACAAATGCAATTTACATGAAATAATAGATTTTGAAGATCTGTAACATGGCTCACCGAATGTAAGTAAAGTAACCCTCATGCATCCAAGGTGAGTGTGAATCAAAGTTGTCAAACCCGTTCCGTACCGGCCAGTACGTACCGTACCGGTCCTTAAACGGAATGCAAAAAGTCATGTTCCGTTCCGGTTGAAATACCGGCCTGTTCCGGCCAATACCGGGTGTACCGGACAATACCGGTCTGTTCCGGCCATTTTCCGGTGTTCCGTTCCGGTACAAAATTACAATTTTTTTTTTTACATTTTGTTTATGTTTACACTTAAAATTTTAAAAAATGGTAGATATATATTAAATATATATATAATATTAATTGCGGTAAATCCGGAACGATACCGGAATACAGCCCGATACCGGTACGTACCATTCCAGTAGTGAAAACGGTACGCTGGCCGGTACGGTATTGACAACTTTGGTGTGAATAAAGTGGCTTTCATGAATTATTGCAAGCAATATTTTTCAATATGTATTTCTGAATTCATCTACTGTGAGCCAGAGAGAGAGAGAGAGAGAGAGAGGGGGTTTGTCTTTAGCTTAAACCCAAATAGGAAAACCCAAAAACATTTTCACCCGAAAGTCTACCACCAAGTATAACACAACTGCTTATTGATTTCATTGATCAAATGGAAATCGAAATCCACCCAACTGAAATGAGCCAAGGGGAGAATGACTATGAGGACGTTCTTCAGCACCTTACATCCACCATTGGTGCGAAACTCATTGAAGGTGCCAAGAAAACCGAATTGTTCTCTTCAACTTGCATTTATAGGGTGCCCCATGATCTTCGTAAGGTGAATGAAAGAGCCTACACCCCTCGTCTCATCGCTATGGGCCCTCTTCACAGAAATGACAAACACCTCCAAACACCCATGCAACATGTCAAGATGAGTTATGCGAATAACCTACTGTGTCGACTGACCACAGGAATGGAGGGCCTGGAATTAGCGGAGAAGAGAAACTCAGTATTGTTACACGAATGTTTAGCGGAGATGAAGAAGTTGATAGTCGATGCAAATAATTGCTACCTTGCTGACGTTATGCTGGATGAGGAAATATTGTTGGTCGATGGCTGTTTCATCCTCGAATTTCTCTACAGAGCACGATTACTCCACTTCACGAAATGGGCCGAAGATAATGAAACCAAGCCTATTGATGGAGGAGACATTGGCAACTCAAAGGTAAGAAAGCTTAAAGCATCAGCTCTTTTATCAGTTGACAAAACTTAATCTTGTTTTTTTCCCCCTCAATTGCTCTTTTTAACATCCCTTTTAAGTAGCTCAGTTAAAATATTCTTCATACTAGTGCATGCTTCACATATGAATATTAAAAAACAAACATACCTTTCGGGTATGGGTGGCATCTGATTTGTCCATACTTTTGATGGCAACATAATTTGGATCATTGACTTGTTTTTGATGACATCGTGCCGCATTGTTTTTATTATTTTTAATCTTTTGTCATTGTTTAAAAAAATTTCCTTCGACAACAAAGAGTTGATATATTGACTTTTTGTCACAAAGCACACATTTCCCATTAAAGAGTCCAATGCTGATCCTCTTAGGAGCTAACTTAAGATTTCTCATGATTTGTCTTATATATACACACACACACGACTAAGTCTGTCAAAGGACCGGATTGGATCCGAATCCGACAGAATCCGAATCCAAAAGCACTCAAAATTGATCCGATTCCGATCTGTATTTTTTTTCCTTCCAGATTTTTCGCAAAAAGAGGGAAAAACTACAATATATATATATATATGAAAAACTACAATATATATATATAGGGATTTTCAAGTGAGTGATCCCTCATTTTTTTAAAATGCGGGACTTTCATTTTCCGATCAAATTTTGAAAATCTGAACTGTTCAATGTGTGCAGAACGTGATTTTAAGTGTCTTCGCGAGAAATCAGCAAAAAAAATGACAAGGAAGGACTTCATCTGAGCAGTTTTTTTTGAACCGTTCAATGAAAACTGCTCGGATGAAGCCTTCGCCGATCATTTTTTTTGCTGATTTCTCGCGAGTACCCTTAAAATCACGTTTTGATCACTTTAAGCGGCTTGGATCATCGAAATTCAATCGGGAAGGGGAGTCCTGCATTTTAATAAAATACGGGATCTCTCACCGGAACCTGACTGATATAGAGGGATTTTCAAGTGAGGGATCCATCATTTTGTTAAAATGCGGAATTTTCATTTTCCGATCAAATTTTAAAAATCCGAACCGTTCAATATATACAGAATGTGATTTTAAGGGTGAACCTGACTCTGTGTGTGTGTGTATATATATATATATATATATATATATATTTAAAGAGAGAGAGATCCAGACCTATCTCTTCGCCACTTCCACCAGCAAAAATTTTTCCGGCATAATACTAGGTCTCAACTCCGTCAACTGGCCGGAGAACGAAGTATCCCCTCATGTTCCGGCGATTTTGACGAGCGGGGAGTAAGAGACAGAGGTCGGAGGGAGCTCGAGGGGATCAGGCAATCGGACGGCAGTGGGGGGTGAGCTGATCAATGTATTCTTGGGGCGATGAGTTTTGGCGGAGGGATTGGGCCCATTGGGGGATTGATTTGGTGAAGCGGTCTGGGATGGGTGGGGAGGTGGAGGAGAGAGAGAGGGGTAGGTGGCGAAGAGAGAGAAAGTGAGGACGAAGAAGAAAGGATGAGATATTGGTGTATGCTCTCTGTTAAGTATTGGAATTGCTTCTGGAATTGAAAAAAAATTAACAGTCCCCCAAAGGGTTTTTTAAAGTAAATTTTGGATAGGATTGTTAACGGATTTAATCCGACACAATCCAAATCCGATTTTGATTATCAGATTTGGATTATCGAATTACAAATTAACATTATTGGATTCGGATCGGATTTTTCGGATCAAATCCGATCTATTGACAAACCTATACATGACTATTTCGCGATAGTCAACATAAAAATATTCAAGAAATTTGTGTGTCTAGCTTGCTCAACTGGAAGGTGAATTGAGGATGCTTAGGTGCTCGCCTAGGATTTCTCATTTGTTTTTATTTGTATTGTATTTAGAGTGCAAAGAAAATTTAACACTTTTTTATCACTGTTGAATTAAAATACTGAAGATGCCATGTAGAAAGAAATACTCTCTCTGTGCATAGCTTTCAGCACACAAACTCGTGACTTATTGGTCTGGTTCTTTTTTCAGTCGACATTTATACAACAATTTATTCGTAATAGTTTTTTAAATACATTTTAATTCATGTATTAACTTTATAAGCTTACATTTGTCAAAAATTCTGTCTGTTATTGGAAATTTTGTTCTCCAAAAGAGAAACATAGTGTAGCCTCATGTCCTCCCATATTTATATGGTGCAATGCCTTTTAAGGGAAAAATTCAAAATATCCCCCAACCTATATACCCAAATTCAATTAGACTCCCAACCTTTTAAAAACTTCAATTTTACTCCCAACGTTATATTCCGTTAATCAAAATGCCCCCTTCCGTCCAAATTACTAACGGATTCCGTTAAAGGCTCCGTTAAATAGTATTCTGATCGAATTTCGATGATCCGAGCCGCTCAATGTGTTTACAATGTGATTTTAAGGATACTTGCAAGAAATCAACAAAAAAAATTGACCTGAAAGGGCTTCATCTGAACAGTTTTTTATTGAACTATTTAATAAAAAACTGTTTAGATGAAGCCCTATCCGGTCATTTTTTTGTTGATTTCTTGCAAGTCCCCTTAAAATCACATTTTAAACACATTGAGTGGCTCGGATCATGAAAATTCGATTGGAAAAGGGGAGGTGTGGATCGATCCGGATTTTATTCAAGTACGGACGTCCGGATTTTGCTTCGGTCTGTACCTCCCCTTTTCCGATCGAATTTCGATGATCCGATCCGCTCAATGTGATTAGAATGTGATTTTAAGAGTACCCGCGAGAAATCAGTAAAAAAAAATGATCGGAAGGGCTTCATCTGAACAGTTTTTTATTGAACCATTTAATAAAAAACTGTTCAGATGAAACCCTTCCCGATCATTTTTTTTGCTGATTTCTTGTGGGTACCCTTAAAATCACGTTTTGAACACATTGAGCGGCTCGGATCATCGAAATTCGATCAGAATACTATTTAACGGAGCCTTTAACGGAATCCGTTAGTAATTTGGACGGAAGGGGGCATTTTGATTAACGGAATATAACGTTGGGAGTAAAATTGAAGTTTTTAAAAGATTGGGAGTCTAATTGAATTTGGATGTATAGGTTGGGGGGTATTTTGAATTTTTCCCGCCTTTTAATTGCCAGACCTTTATGTTTCTTCGCCCGTGTAGCCCCGTACTCTTGCCGTCCTCGGATGCTGGGCGTCTCGCTCCTCAGCGTGCCGTGCTCAAACTCGGGGCCATTAATACTTAACCTCGTGTTTTTTCTCCGCCGGTATATCGGCTCTGTTGTCGTGCGCTTCTCTTCGAGATTCAACACTTGGCCCTACGCGTAATGATGTGATCAATGGCAGTCACTCAGAAACTTGTCTCATCGCTGTCTATTCTGGGTAACAAAGGGGCTATTGTCCAATGGTCCCTTTCGTTTGCTTTTCCTATAAATGGGATGCCCTTTCCCTTGATTCTTCATACCTTCTATAAACAGATAGAAGATGTAGATGGGGCTTCTAGTTCGGGATGTCCCTTGTTCGTCCTTTAGGATGTTTCGGAGCTTTGCTTTTCTTCAGACTTCTTATGCTCAGCGTGGTGGGTTTTGGGAACATAGTCAGCTTGCTTTAACAAACAGGAACAGGAGGTGATTTGGGCTCATCAAACAAGGACACGTGGGGCCTACTCCGCCCTCCTCTCCCTGCTTTGGTAGGCTCAGATGCCACCTCCACCGGCTGGCTGGGGCGTGGTGTCCTGCCTCTTCCTAGTCGGTGACAAGCTGAGGCATGTCGATCTTTTGTGGCTCAGGCTCCGCTGTGACGGCAATTTTGGCCATGCACAGTTCATCCACGCCCCTCTCGGCTTGACGTCCTCCTTCAGAGCCCCTCACTGTTTCAGGCGTAGTCAAGGCCTGATAATAGGGGAGTGAACCTTGGGAGAATCAAGGTTCGCACTGACTTCCACACAGCGGGCCTGAATGACTGGAACGGTTGTGTCATCAATTACTCGCCGTCAGTCTATCACATGTTTCTTCTGGTGGCCTGAGGAATGCTCTTTGATAGCGACCTCCCTTCCTCTGTAACATTTGTTTCTTTTCTTTTGTAATACGGCTTCTGTACTCGGCTGTTTCGTCGGCAAAAAGAGTTTATGCCCATCCCATTTAATGAAAGTTAGTTATCTTAATTTCTATCTCTTTTACTTCTTTTTGAAATGCTTCTCCACTATGAGTAATTATTCAATACTTCCGGAGCATATGAAGAGTATATTTTTCGCTCTTGCATTCGGTCTTTAAAATACACGCGGAATGATTGTGTGACTTGTTGACTTTTCATTGTGATTGTACATGTGTTCAATATTTTGACCAGCTGACTTGTAAATTTTGGCCTACCACAATACTTATAAGCAACAAAATTAAATGTTTCATCATCGAAAGGAAACAATTTTCGGGGACAAGTATTTTCCTCGCTAGTTTTTAAAAAAACCAAAAAAAAAGAAAAGGTTTTTCCTTGTGGAAAGTGAACGATTTAAAAATAATTCTGTCTCCAGATTTCGTCCTGTTAGGCTACTTTGCCAGATAAACCAGGTTAAACAAATTTGTCCAATGACTTTGCTTTTCAAAAGCAGGTATGGAAAGCAGATCCTATTTTTGGTAACAGACCGACCCTTTTTGACGTAGAAAACGACTTGGTACTTCTCGAGAATCAGATTCCTTTCTTTGTGCTTGAGAAGTTATTCCAGCTCACGCTGGGTCGGATCCGAGATCGTCTCGACAAGAACTGGTCGCTCACCGATTATGTACGGTGGTGCTATCGCAAAAGGATAAGGCCAGTAAAACATTCCAACAAGAAGAATGAAGTACTCACGCCCAGTGACTGTGTCCTTAGGATTTTTGGTTGTACAACAGCTGCAGCAGAAGAAGAAGAAGAAGAAGTTCAATTTGGTAATGTTGATCACCGTACTGCTAACTACTATCACATCCTCCATAACCTACATGATTGGTACTTACCCAAAAAATCCCTTCATGGTGGTTACCGTCCTCTTGATAGAACAAAACAGAAACACGTACTTGATCGAACAAAACAGAAACACGTACTCATGCCTTCGGCATCACAACTCATCTATGCCGGAGTCAAGTTTGTTCCCGATGCATCAGGAAACAATCTGTTCAAGTTCGAGTTCACTCAACCCAAAGGCCTATTTAGTTGGTGTCGTAGGGCTCGTTTCGTAATCCCACCGCTAGTGATATACGACGACACAGAATGCTACCTCAGGAACCTCATTGCCTTCGAACATTGCTGCCCGGGCGTTCCGCAGAACGTTACGTCCTATGCATTCGTCATGGACATGCTTGTGAACTTCGACGAAGATGTCGAGGTGCTCGAGAAGGCCAAAGTCATGCGCAATTACCTGGGTGCCAGCAAGGACGCCACCCATCTGTTCAACAACCTATGCAAGGAGACTGTTTTAGAACACTACTTCGCTGACACGTGCGTCAAAGCCACCAAGTATAGCAAGCGTTTTTGGCCCAAGAATATGGCACTCTTGAAAGGCACGTATTTTGATTCTCCGTGGACGTTCATAGCTTTCTGCGTCGGCTTCGTTGCTTTTGTCATATCCTTGGTTGAATTTGTTCGTGATTTCGGTAAAAATGGCTAATGAAGCTGTTAAGGAACGCGCGAAGAGATGGAGTTGATAAATCAAGTGCCTAAAAAATTGGATGTAGTATTAATGCATTCCTTTGGCGGTTTCCATTCCTCCCCCATTGTTTATGGTGCGAGGTTGAGAGTGAGTGTGTGATCAGATATGTGTCGTATTACTATTTTTTTTATATCTGTGTGTTGTATCATTTTGGAAGTGGTAATAATACGAATGTTGTGTGGAAATTCTAATCTCTTACTCCCTCAGGATGATCATCAACATTTTCGTCACCGTTTTCTCGTAGAATTGAGAGTATCTCTAAGGGAATGTTTCTGATCAATGTATGGCTATAATAGGACCAATTGTATTTTGCAATTTTGTTTTCTTCTCAACTTATTGTTGGAAGTTCTCCCTCTCCTTTTCCACTTTCTCTTTTCCCCCCTCTTTCTCCCTTGATGTACCATTGTCGGGTTATTCTAATAATAGTGTTGCCGTTTCAAAAACAAAAATGTATGGCTATAATGAGAGAGATATGAATTTGTGTCCTGAAGGTATCCACATGCATCAATCGGTTCCAAGACCCAATTGCATTTAGGTTTGTGTTATAAAGTTGTGTTGGTAGACATTTTGTCGTTCATTATTATTATTTTTTTGCTCGGCAAAAGGAACTTTTATTAAACACGAAGGGGTACATCGAGGGGAAAGTAAACATTACATAGGACTAAAACCATAGAAGATATCCAACCGAAGTTGGATAGAACACCAAACTACACCTTCACTTTTCGAATCCCATCTAAATAACCTTTGAAATCCTCCACCGTGTAGATCTTGTCGTGCATATTTGCTCAACCTGTTCAAGCGCAATAGCTCCATTTGGCTTTGCTCCAACATCCATGGAAAGATTTTGGGGCAATTGCACGAACTAAACTTTCAAGTTCTATATATATGTTTGTTAGCGCAAATAAAAATAAAAATTGCAAATTCTAACTTCCAAATTATAGTCATTGACATGCATGTGAATTCGATACCATATATGCATGGTCCTGGTGATCCATATAGTAGTTACCAGTAACCAGCTGTCCTAACTCGCTCAAACCCAGATAATCCTACACCATTAGATGTTCCAACTCCGGACTGGTTTGGCTGAATTGTTACGGTGTTCCTCTCCGTCTTTGGAATTTGCATACTTATCATAAAATTGGATCAATATGGGGGATGTAATCAACTTAAGCGATGATACAGCCAAATGTTTATGAGATCATTTGTGGTTGGTAAAGTTCTTATATCCACGAAATATTTCAAATGAAGATCTCTTAAAATGCGGACTCCATTTTTTTGATTGAATTTCGATGATTTGAGTGGCTCAATGTGTTCAGAATATGATTTTAAGCGTACTCGCGAAAAATCAGCAAAATAAATGACCAAGAAGGGCTTGATTTGAGTAGTTTTTTATAGAACCATTCAATAAAATATTGTTCGGATGAAGCCATTCGCGGTCATTTTTTGTGCTAATATCTTATGGGTACTCTTAAAATCACGTTATGATCACATTAAGAGGCTCGGATCATTAGAATTTGATCGAAAAATAGGAGAAATTGAGAGATCCGTATTTTAACTAAAATGATGTGGTCCTCATTTGAAAGTGACTGTATATCAATCTTTTTCCTATCCACACCCTCTAAAGTCCGCAACTCCCCTTTCCTAATCCAATTTTAATGATCCGAGTCGCTTAATATGATTAGAACGTGATTTTTAGGATACTCGCAATAAATTAGCAAAAATATGACTGGGAAGGACTTCATCCGAACAATTTTTATTGAACAGTTCAGTAAAAAACTACTCAAATCTAGCCCTTCCCAATCATAGTTTTTCATAATTTCTCGCAATACCCTTAGAATCACGTTTTGAATATATTGAGCGGCTCAGATCATCGCAATTCAATCGGGAAAGAGAGGTGCGGGTTTTATTTAAAGTCAGGGATACCTAATAGGAAAATTTGTATGCGTGTGTATTGATGGTGTAGGTGGAAATAGTATTGTGCATTTAGAGAGAGAGAGAGAGAGAGAGAGAGAGAGAGAGAGAGAGAGAGAGAGCTGTGGGATCCCTTTGGGGGTTTCCATTCCTCCCCTATTTGTTTATGTGGGTGAGGTTGAGAGTGAGTGTTTGGTTAGATGTGTGTTGTATTATTATTATTTTTTTTTTGTTTTAATAAGTTTGTCGGTGTGTTGTATTAGTAATTTCATATTTTGGAAGAAGTGGTTTCTAATACGAGTGTTGGGTGAAAATTCTAATCTCTTATCCCCCTTGGGATAATCATCAACATTAATATGTTGTCATATTTTTCAAGTAGAATTGTAAGATCTCTAAGGGAATGCTTTTAATAAGTGGATGGCGATAGTGAAAGAGAAGCAAATTTGTGTCCAAACGGTTCTCACATGCATCCAACAGTTTTAAGTTCGTGTTTTAAAGTCGTTTTTGTAGACTTTTTGTTGTGCAGATTTGCTCAACTTGTTGAAGCGCAATTTGCTTCAACATTGTATCCAAGTCCATGGAAAGAATTTGGAGCATGTTGATTCAAAACCTTTCAAGTACTATATATGTTTGTTAGCGCAACAAAAATTGAAAATTCAAACTTCGATCCTTTCCGGTTTCGACTCTAGAAAGAAGCATAATTAAAGGAGAAAAATCAAAGAAACTTTTACTTTGGTTTTCTAAAATGGATAAACAATTTGGGATGAGATAGTAGAAAATGAGACAAACAATATGGGACGGAGCGAGTATTTAACTTAATTTGATCATTGTGACAGAAAATATTCAATCACTTTATAATTAACTTTTTTGCTCGGCAAAGGAAACATTTTATTAATCTCAAAAGGGGTACATCGAGAAGAAAACAAGCAGAGAAAGAAGTAGACAAAGCCCGAATTTACATACACCTCCAACCGAATGTTTACAATTAACTTCAATTAACTTCATGACTGAAAGGATAGGATTCGAATGTTTGGTTCAGAATCGGATTTTGGTCCAAAATTCTTTTCTTTATACTTCACTTGCAACACTTATCCTCCTCTTTGGCTTAAGAATCCCAGGAGCTAGGAAAGAGTATACTTTCTTCTTGGTTATAGTAGACACAACACCCGATTATGCTTCACTATGAAGCTAGTTAGAAAGAACTCGTAAAGCAAGTTGAGAGGTCTCGTAATTCGATTGGAGTCTATCTCTCTTGTTGAGCCGATTCGTTTACCACGCTCCAATGACATGACTCTCTCTTGATCTGCGGTTTTAAAATTTTTGATCGATTTTCAATTCTTTTTGGCCCATTCTTTATCCTATATTTACCACACAAAAAAAAATAAAAATTAGGGGCTTTACATGATGTTTTCAATTTGTATTTTCTTAGATTCTTTTGTTACGACGTAGAACATTTTTAGAAAAACTACTTGAACTTGAATGCCTATGAAAGTTAATTTTCTACTTTCCATCTTTTATGAGAGGGTTTTATCCTTTGCTGGATGTGAAAGGAAAGGAAAAACTACTTGAACTTGAATTCATATGTAAGTTAATTTTCTACTTTCCATCTTTTATGTGAGGGTTTTATTCTTTGCTGGATGTGAAAGGAAACGAAAAACTAGTTGAACTTGAATGCATATGTAAGTTAATTTTCTACTTTCCATCTTTTATCTGGGTTTTGTCCTTTGCTGGATGTGAAAGGAAAGGAAAAAAGTGGAGAAAATAGGGTAAAATTTTGCTAAAGATAAAAAAAAAAAAAAAAAATATAGAGGTTTGAAGGGGAAGGCAAAATTTTGCTTTCTATCTCCAAATCGGGAAATCTAATGGTGAAGAAATGTTTTGCACTCTTATTTTCTCTCTCTTTAGGAATCCTTAAAAATCATTCCAAACTTAATAGCGGTCTGTTTCTGTTTAGGCATCATTGAAATCATTTCAAAAAACTTGAAACAAGAAAAAAGGGTTTTGGACCAAATGATGCATGAATTACGAGCTATTTTGTGCCGATAATGAAAGTCACTTATTTTTTAGGCACTATTTAGTTACTCAACAAAAATTCTTTTCAATTGAATATTATTACTTGATCAAAAACCTCCAATTTTGTTTCGACCAATTCTACGCCCAAGAATTAAAAATCTTGATCAAGTACATATCGCTATCCCATTGAGCAGTTTTTTTTAATTATAAATTCCTAACAAAACAATTTATACACACATAAAAAAAAAAAAAAATTTTGGTCACCAGATTAAGATCCGGACATGGCTCATCAAATGTAAGTAAATTTGTTAGACCGTTTTTTCACTATCTCTCGTAAAATCAATTGGTCGCAGGAAGTGGCATTATGTAACAAAATTCATGGGAGCACTTCGGGCCCAACAATACCTCCCTAAAGATGATGCTCCCGCGACTCGAACTCATGACTTCCTGGCTTTGATACCATATGTCGGATCGCTTTTCCACCATCTCTCATAAAACCAATTGGTGTTAGAGAAGGCCTCAATTAAGTCTTTTATAGCATTCGACATCGCACCCACAAGTCTGTTGTTAGAGCGGTCGCAGAAAATGACATTGTGGAACTAAATTCATGGGGGCACTTCGGACCCAACAAAATTAACCTTTATAATTAAATCCAAGGCAAGTGTGAGCAAAATGGCTCTTATGAATTATTGCTATTAATATTTTTTAATATGTATTTCTGAACTTTCATTAAGATATGAGTAACATTTATGTGAGTAAGAACAATAATTTTGTCTCTCCACATTCTGATTGCAATCTATTTTGTCAATTTTTAGATAATTTTTTGACCAATTTTGTATACAATTTTAGACAAAATAAATTGCAAATCAAAAAGTTAATGGGACAAAATTGTTGATTACGCAGTTTAAGAATGAAGTAGAAAAAATGTGAATAATTTAGAAGATAAAAGCCAAAAAAAAAAAAAACTCAAGATAGAAAATGCTGGTATTGGTACAAGCTCATGTGCATCCTACACGTGGCAATCCTCTCTCTCTCTCTCTCTCTCTCTCTCTCTCTCTCCACTGAATAATTAATACGCCTACACATTAAATTGTAAGTCTCGGATAGTTTTGAAAAGTGGGTATATATTTGAGTGCACCAACTAAACTATGAGTTGATAGAGCTACCTCGAACAAGTGTGTTGGGCTTATATCTTTACATCTCACGTATATATATAGATAGAAGGAAAATCCAAAACCATTTTCACCCAAAACTCTAGCTACCACCAAGTATAACACCACTGCAACTTAATTTCATTGATCAAATGGAAATCCAAATCCACCCAACTGAAATGAGCCCAGGGGAGAATGACTATGAGGACGTTCTCCAGCACCTAACATCGACAATCAGTGACAATATCGGTGAAGGTGCCCAGAAAACAAAAATCTTCTCTTCAGCTTACATTTACAGGGTGCCCGAATATCTTCGTAATCTCAAGGAAAACGCCTACACCCCTCGCCTCTTCACTATCGGCCCTCTTCACCGAAATGAAGCACACCTCCAAACACCCATGAAACACGTCAAGATGAGCTACACGGATAACCTGTTTTGTCGACTGACCGTGGGAATGACAGGCCCGGAATTAGTGGAGAAGAAAAACGCGGTGTTAAAAGAATGCGTAGCGGAGATGAAGAAGTCAATAGACGATGCAAAGAAATGGTACGCAGAAGACGTTACACTGAATGAGGAAATGTTGTTGGTCGATGGTTGTTTCATCCTCGAATTTCTCTACAGATCACTCTACCTTAAGAACATAGCCGAAGAAAAGGTAAGGAAGCTTAAAACATCAGCTCTTTTAGTCTTGTCCCCCTTCCAACAGACCCCAAACCCCCCCCCCCCCCCCCCCCCCCCCCCCCCCCCCCCCCCCCCCCCGCATTTGGTACTCTTCATACTTGTGCATGCATGCTTTATATATGTGAAGATTAAATAACAATATTAAAGGGGGTTGGATAGGATTCTGTAGAGGACTTTAAGAGATATTTGGATGGGATTCGGAAATTGAAATTTTAACTTTCTGATTGAGGTGTTTATCTCCAACCTTGGGTTGGATGTTATGGTGTTAGCTTGTTTTTTCGTTGTGTTTCTCTGAGGGGCATCTTGTGTTCTCTCCTTTTCTCGATGTATCCCTTCGAGCTTAATAAAAATCTTCGTTTGCCGAGAAAAAAAAAAAAACAATATTAATGGGGGTTATATGACTTGTCCATGGTTTTGGTCGCAACATTGTTGGAATCATTCACTTGTTTGTGATGTTATCATGCCCGGATTCTTTTTATTATTTGTAAATTTATCATTATTTAATAAAATTCTTTCTTCGCTAACACCCTTAACATACACAATGAGTTGATATTTTTGACCTTTTATCATATAACATACATTTTCGTAAAGTCCACTGCAGATGCTGCTATCCTAAAATTCCTCATGATTTGTTACATGAATATATATATACACGATAGTCAACATAAAAAGTTTAGAGATCGAAGGGTAAAAATCTATATACGTTCTCTTGTTGCCTTATTGGATGTCTCATAAGTTCTTGTGTACCTAAAATTATACTATTTAGGTTCGATCAATTATGTTACAAAATATTTTAGGTGATCACAGGTTCTAATTATAATATCAAATTAATCGAATATTTTAGTAGATATACAAATTTAATTAATGATTTTGCATTTCAAAAAACAGGGACAAGAGACAGATCCTATTTTTGGTAATGCTATGACCGTCTGCACCCTAGAAAATGACTTGGTACTCCTCGAGAACCAAATTCCTTTCTTTGTGCTTGAGAAATTGTTCAAGCTCACGGTGGGTCAGATCCAGGATCGCCTCGATAAGAACCGGTCGCTCACCGATTATGTGTGGGGGTGCTATCGGAAAAAAATGAGTCGAGTAGGAAATTCCACCAATGCGAAAACTTCGGGTTTGACCAGGGACTGTGTCCTTCGGGTTTATGGCAGCAAACCGGACGACCCTAAAACAGTAAAAAAAAAAGCTCCAAGTGCTGGATACTATCATATCCTGCATATCCTTCACAATCGTTACGTTCCTCATGATCAAACAGAACAGGAATATATTGCAGAAATGCCTTCGGCATCAGAACTTTACTTTGCAGGAGTCAAGTTTGTTCCCGGGCCCGATGCAGGAGACAGTCTGTTCAAATTGAAGTTCAGTGAACCTAAAGGCCTATGGTGGTGGTGTTGTAGGGCTCGTTTCATAATCCCACCACTCCAGTTAAACGACGACACAGAGTTATACCTCAGGAACTTCATTGCCTTTGAACAGTACTGCCCTGGCATTTCGCAGAGCGTTACATCCTACGCGCTCGTCATGGACATGCTTGTGAACTCTAATAAAGATGTCGAAGGGCTCGAAAAGGCCAAGGTCATCCGTAATTGCCTGGGTGCCACAAAGGACGCCACCGATCTATTCAACAAGCTATGCAAGGAAATTGCACTAGGAGACCGAGAGTTCGTTTTCGCTGATACGTGCACCAAAGCCACCCAGTATAGCAAGCGCTTTTGGCCGAAGAATATGTTACACTTGAGACGCACGTATTTTGCTTCTCCGTGGACGTTCATAGCTTTCATTGTTGGCTTCATGGCTTTTGTCATATCTTTGGTTGAATTCGTCCGCAGTTTCCTCAAAAAGTATAAGGCGGATGTGGCTATCGGGGAACAAAGAGGAGATTAAATTCTTTACACCATCGGTATAAACATTTGTTTCCTTCAAATCAATTATATTGCATCACGTCACCATATTTTATTGATTGGGATCA
This sequence comes from Rhododendron simsii, assembly GCA_014282245.1. Classification (NCBI taxonomy): domain Eukaryota; kingdom Viridiplantae; phylum Streptophyta; class Magnoliopsida; order Ericales; family Ericaceae; genus Rhododendron; species Rhododendron simsii. The sequence goes on along the minus strand of CM024957.1, from coordinate 35,366,409 downwards.
CTGTTTTGCAACGTGGGGCAATGTAATTGATTTGGAGAAAACAAATGTTTACACGAATGGTGTAAAGAATTTAGAGATGAGATTAAACAATAAGAAATTGATATTCACACTCTTTTTTTTTTGTTATCCACACTTCTTTTTGTTGTCTTTTAACAAAAAAATATATACACTTTCACCACTAAAAGACAAAACAGGGAGGGTGGATAGCAAAAAAAAAAGGAGTGTAATATGAAGTAGTAACGTGTTCCATCAATAAATAAGTACCGTGTTTGTGCGGTTGAATTTGTATGAGAGAGAGAGAGGGGGGGTGGAATCGATCCGCTTTGGGGGTTTCCGTTTCCCCTCATTGTTTATGTGTGTGAGGTTGAGAGATCGAGTATGATCAGATGTGTGGTGTTGTATTATTTTGAAAGCAGTAATAATATGAGTGTGTGTGCGTGTGAAGATTCCAAGCTCTTATTCCCGGCCACCAAGATGATCATCAACATTTTGTCATTAGCCAGTCTCATAGTTTACCGATTGTGCAAATTCGCTCAATCTGTTCAAGTGCAACAGCTCCATTTGGCTTTGCTTCAAATTCGCTCGCCCGCATTGATGCGTTGTTGCGTAATTGTTTCGAACCAGCCAAACAGACCACATAGTAGCATAAAAGCACGCCTACCAGATATACCCCTTCAGAATGTGGAATCCAAGAGCAAACCACCATGTAGCTAAGTCTAGGACTGTCAATGGACACACCCATTTGACGTTCCACCACTCCAGAATTACCGACCACACAACCTATGAAAACCTGCAGTGAAGAAACAAGTGTGGATTGGTTTCAAGGTGCTCAGAGTAGAGAGGACAGGACAGAGGGCTTGTTGGATTTCGCTTATCAAGTTTCTAGTTAGAAGAAGGGATCTGGACGCCACTTTCTCCTTAATAGCCATCCACACAAATATTTCGACCTTTGGGGGACTTAGGTTCTTCCAGAGAGAACCCAAGAGAGCATTGTTTGAATGGGAGGTGAGTTCCCACTTTTTGTACGCTGATTTCACAGACAAATTCCCATCCACCGCCCATCTCCATTGTAAGAGGTCAGGCTTAGCTGGGTTTAGAATCACTCCTTGAAGTCTCCATTTCAAATTCTCCATCTCCTGCTTCTCCCTCCCAAATGGCTCTCTCAATTTATTTGTCTTTTACTTTCTTCCTTTCCTTGTCTAACTATCATTTCCTGTTCGGTTTTAATAGTTGGTTCCCATTTGTTGGTGAATGGTGCTACGGAATAAACATCCAGAGAAAATTATCCTTCCTCTTTCCAGATTAGCAATAGGAATCTAAGGCTCGTTACACTAAAAAAATACGAATTTTTTTAAATTAAAGGTGATGTATTGTCAAAGAAAGATCTGTTTCATAAAAGCAAAAAATAAGTACTTGAAAATAAGAATCTTAGTAGACGGGGCCTAATAGTGAATTATTTTTTCACTTTTTCCTTTTCTCTCTTTAGGAATACATTCTAACCTTAATGAACGGTCAATTTCTCCTGAAGAATTGTTAGAAATCATTAATTCCAAACTTTACAAGCGGTTAATTTAGATGTAAATTTTAGAAAACTTGAAACAAGAGAAAAGGATTTGAATCGAAAGATGCATGAATTATGGGAGTTCACTAATTACACCTTTAGGTCCCGTTCGGTTTTTTTTGCTCGGCAAAAGAAAATTTTATTAAACTCGAAGAGGGTACATCGAGTAAAACGGAAGGGAGAACCAGAAAGTTCACAACAACCCTAAAAAGGGAAGAAAAATAAAGGGAAAGTTACACCCAAAGAAGACACCTAAATAATGAGTCTTCTAACACCGTCAAGGTTTGATTTAATATCTTCCACCGTATACACCTTTATATCAAACTTAGCTTTGATCCACATGGCTGCTCTTGTTTTGATTAACTCTTCCAAATGATTGCGATCCACAATTTTATTGTTGAAAATAGCGTCATTTCTTGCAATCCAAATGGACCATAGGGTTGCATAGAAACAACACTCCCAAAGATGTTTCTCCAAATTTTTGAAATGAGAAGAGAACCACCAGGAAGATAAATCCATCAAATTCGAAGGAGCCACCCAAGCTATGTTCCACCAATCGGCTATTCTTGACCAGATGACCGTTGAGAAGGGACAAGAGAGTAGAACATGCACTGGAGTTTCCAATTCCAGCAAACAAAATGGGCACAACAGAGTTGTTTCATCCACTCCCACCATTATGTTCCTACTACTCAAGATTGATCTTGTCGCAATCTTGCTTTGACATGCCAACCACGAAAAAATCTCCACTTTTGGAGGGCTAAGACTTCTCCACAAAGAGCCAAGTCCAGAGTTCTGGGTAAACGTTTCAACTTCCCAAAGATCATAGACAGACTTAACAGAAAATACTTTATTAGAATTCCCAGTCCAGAGCATCACATCCAATCTTGAAGGCACCAAAGACACATTCTGTAATCGGCCAATTAAATCATCCATTTGTTCATGTTCCCAATCATGCAATCTCCTTTGAAAAAACAAACTCCAATCTCCATTACCTACTGAGTTGAGCACATTACATACCAGTTCATCTCTTTGCGACGATTTTAAATACAATCTTGGAAACTCCTCACGCAGTGTTTGATCCCCCATCCATTTGTGATTCCAAAAAGAAGTGTTATTTCCGGAATACACTTGAATTCGAAACCCATCTTTAATTACGTTCCCCATTGCACTATCTGTATTCCCAATTGAACATATGTCTCTCCAGATTATAGATGCCCGCCCATACGATGGTAATTGAGGAAGCCAATCTTGATGTGAGAGACCATACTTCCTGCACACTACTCTAGCCCATAGGGAATCCTTTTCTCTACTAATTCTCCACCACCATTTTGCTAACAAAGCATGGTTCTGCTCAACCATCCTTTTCACTCCTAAACCTCCATATTTTTTACTCTTTGTTATAGTTTCCCAGCTTACCAAATGGATCTTCTTCTTATCAATGGAATCACCCCAAAAAAATTGTCTTTGAAGTTTTTCAATCTTCCTTGCAACCGAAACTGGCATCTTAAAGAGGGACATGAAGTAAACAGGTAGACTACTTGTATTTGAATTGATTAGTGTCAATTTACCTCCAGACGACATAAATCTCCTTTTCCATACTGCCAACTTCTTCTCCAATCTATCTATCACAGGTTGCCAAGTTTGAACTCTTCTAGGATTAGCTCCAAGTGGGAGTCCGAGATAGTTTATAGGAAGTGAACCAATACGACACCCCATCACTTGAGCTAGACTAATGACATCCTGATCTTGGCATTTAACCCCACACATCACACTCTTTGAGAAGTTAATTTTCAGGCCCGACATGAGTTGAAATAGCCTAAGAATTCTTTTTAGAGCAACCATTTCCTCCAACTTATTCTGACAGAAAATGACAGGGTCATCTGCAAATTGTAAGTGAGAAACAATCTCCCCATTTCTACCAACTTTGGTTCCATTTATCAATCCCACTGCTTGTGCCCTTTCCAACAAAATATTTAAAGCTTCCACAACCAGATTGAAGAGGAAAGGGGATAGAGGATCCCCTTGTCTAAGGCCTTTAAACGTTCTAAATTCTTTTGAAGCAGAACCATTAATAAGAACTGACATGGACACAGTTGAAATACACTCCTTTACCCATTGACACCATTTATTCCCACACCCTACCTTCATTAGCATATCAATCAAGAAGCCCCAATTTACACAATCATAAGCCCTCTCAAAATCAAGCTTTAGGACTATACCACCCTGAGCACTATTCTTCCAAAAATCAATAACTTCATTTGCTATCAGTACTCCATCAAGGATTTGTTTACCACCAATGAAGGCCGCCTGAGTTTCTCCAATTACTTTAGGAAGAACATTTCTTAATCTATTGGCCAAGACTTTAGACAAGAGTTTATACACCGAACCAATCATACTAATCGGCCTGAATTCCTTAAAATATGTTGGCCCATCAATCTTTGGAATTAAAGCCACAAAGGTTGAATTAATACCTGATGTGAGTTTGGCATTTGAATGAAATTCTGAAAAGAATTTAAAAACCATATCCTTCAGAAAACTCCACCCTTTCTTAACAAAAGAAAAGTTAAAACCATCCGGACCTGGGGCTTTGAAATTGTTGCAATCCTTCACTGCTTCTAAAATCTCCTTTTCATCAAAAGGTTTTTCCAATCCTTGCGCTTCATCACCAGAGAGAACTCTAGGGAAGATTCCCCCTAAGAGTCCTCTATCTACTCTGTCTTCCAAAAAATTGTTGCTAAAAAATTCCACCGCTGCATCTTTAATCTCAATCGGATCCTCCAATATTCTTCCGTTGAATTTAATAGATCCCATCAAATTCCTCCTGAATCTAGAGTTAGCAATAATTTGGAAAAACTTGGTATTTTTATCACCAAGCTTCAGCCAATTCACTCTAGATTTTTGTTTCCAAAGTGACTCCACCATTCTCTCCAATTTCCAAAACTCAGATTTGGCCTTACTTCTGCGTTCTTTTTCGTCTGCATGAAGTTGCCTGTCTTCTGCCACGAGATCCAATTTGTGAATTGTCTCTTGACATGATTCAAGAGCTGTAAAAACATTTCCAAAATCCTCTTTATTCCATTGCTTCAATCGATTTTTGACAGCCCTTAGTTTTTGGACAATAACAAAACCTGCCCATCCATACACTTGACAATTCTCCCATGCTTCTTTAGCTACTTTCAAACAATTTGGGTTAGTTAACCAAATATCCATAAATCGAAATGGTTTCGGTCCCCAATCTCTACAATCATCAGTAATCATGATGGGATTATGATCCGAGATGGGTCTAAGGAGACCCCATTGCACCAATTTAAATCTGTCAATAAAAGATTGAGATAGAAGGAATCTATCAAGCCGACTGTGGATCGCAAGGTCTTGAAAATTGGTCCAAGTGAATTTTCTACCCTGCATGGGAAAATAGGTCTTGAAAATAGGTCCCGTTCAGTTGCCAGGAAAGTACAGGAAAGGATGGGAAAATCAATTTTCCCATAACTTTCCTAGTGTTCAGTTGATAGGAAAATTCTAGGACTTACCAATTTAAATTTTCCTGCAGGAATTACATGAAGAGGACATATTTTTCCTGCAGGAATTACATGAAGAGGACATATTTTTCCTGCAGGAATTACCAAAAGTTGTCTCTCCCGCCAAATTAGACTTATAGTTTCAACTCTTGAAAGAAGCATAAAAGAGGAAAATTGTAGAACCTTTTACTTTGATTTACTAAAATGGACAAACAATTTGGGTCATGAAAAAATTTAAAAAAAGGACGAAAAATATGGGACCGTGGGTGTACTTAACCTAATTATATCCTTGTGAAAGAAAATATTTGCTTACTTTAAAATTAACTTCATAATTCTTTATCAAGACTCGAACTGTTGATCTGGCGGTTCCAAAGTCATTGATCGATTTTCAATTTTTTTTATGCCGTTGTTTTCCCTATATTTACCCCAAAAAAATAGAGGCTTTACATGATATTTTCAATTTGTATTTTCTTAGACTCATTATGTTACTAAGTATAACATTTTACAGAAAACTAATTGAACTTGAATGCATATGAAAGTTATTTTTCAAACTTTCCATTTTTTATCAGAAGGTTTTGCCCTTTGTTAGGGAACAAAAAAAACTCACTAGTATATCTTTTCCTGTACCACTGAATAATTACCTCTACACATTAGATTGCAAGTTCTGGGCAGTTTTGGAAATAAGCTAACTGTGAGCCTTCTATATATAGATAGAGAGAGGGTCTGTCTGTGTTTAGCTCGAACCCAAATAGAAAGATCCAAAAACATTTTCAACCGAAACTCTTTGCCACACTTGTGGATTTGATTGATCAAATGGAAATCCACCAAACTGAAATGATCAGCCAAGGGGAGAATGGGGAGGGTCTTAAGCGCCTTATATCCACCAACGGTGCCAAACTCGCTGAAGGTTCCCAGAAAACTGATTTGTTCTCTTCAGCTTGCATTTTTAGGGTGCCCAAAGATCTTCGTAAGGTGAATAATAGCGCCTACACCCCTAGCCTCGTCACTAATGGCCCCCTTCACCGAGATGAAGAACACCTCCAAAACACCATGCAACACGCCAAAAGGACCTACACAAATCACCTACTCTCTCGACTGACTGCAGGAATGGAGGGCCTGGAATTAGAGGAGAAGAAAAACGTGGTGTTACAAGAATGTTTAGAGGAGGCCGAGCAAAAAAAAAAGAATGTTTAGAGGAGATGAAGAAGTCGATAGTCGATGCAAAGAATTGCTACCTTGACGAAGTTAAGCTAGATGAGGAAATGATGTTAATCGATGGTTGTTTCATCCTCAAATTACTCTACAGATCATCATTTTACATTACGAACCCAGAGGTAAGGAAGCTTAAAGCATCAGCTCTTTAATCAGTTGACAAAACTTAATCTTATTTTTTCCCCTCAATTGGTACTTTTAGCATCCTTTTTAAGTAGTAGAATAATTAAAATACTCTTCATATATATATTCTAGCTAGTGCATGCTATATATATATGTAACGATTAAAACACGTCGTAACACATCCCACATAGCAATAACAAACCCTGGCCTCAACAATCCCTTTGGGGTGTGGGCGACATATGATATGTTCATGCTTTTGGTATCAACGTCTTCGTGGTCATTGACTTTGTTGTGATGCCGTCTTGCCAACATTCTTTTATTTCTACTCCTTTCTCATTTATTTAATAATATTCTTTCTTCTCAGAGAAAATAATGATAATGATAATAATAACAAATTTTGACTTTTTTTTATCACATAGCACACATTTTCAATATTAATGACGCTCTAAGGAGTGAATCTATGGTTCCTCACGATTTGTTTTCTATACATACATGTATTACATAACTTCTTCTTCTTTCGGTCGAATGGAAATTCATAAACATTAAGGGAAAGAGTTTCAGATCACGCGAGAGTACATAGAGTCATACATAATAACATAAGTCTAAACATGGCAAGAGCAGAGGAACCTTCTTAGATTCCAAGCCTAGTCTAGAACCTGCCTTATCTGAAGGCTATCTCTAATGACAAACTCCCTAACGGAGATAGGCATTTGGGTTAGCACCACCATTTCTTCCTCTTGTTCAGCTCCAACTTGCGCAAGGTGATCCACACATTGGTTAGTTGAGCAGTATATGTGCTCAATTGAGGTGTTGGTTCGGTTAATGAGGTAGTGTTCACTATCACGCTGAGAAGGTGATTTCCTGGATTTCCTTCTTTAATTAGGTTTATTGCCATGAGGGAATCCGATTCTATTTTGCTATTACCCAGTTTCTTGTCGAATATAATCTCCAAACCCTTGAAAATGCTCCATACTTCAGTTTCCAAACTGGAATTGCATGAAATTTTGCCATAGAATCCCAGGATCCATTCTCCATTCTGGTCTGTGAAGATGCCGCAAAATCCCCCTTTTTCATTTGACTCGTACCAACATCCATCCGTGTTAAGCTTGATGCTACCTACAAATGGTTTGTTCCAAGCATTGGCAAAATTGGTCCATCACCCAGAAGAGAAGATTTGAAAGCCCCCACTATTTCACACGAGTAGGAGAAAATTATCCTAGCACTAATCATGGGAGGAACTTCAATGTTATAAAAAAAATTTCCTGTTTCAATCCTTCCAGATTTGCCACAAAGTAGTGATAAAAACTATTTGCCAAGGTAAATTAATTATTTCCCACAGAGGTCAACCTCGTGCTTCTCAGGTTCAAGGAGATCCACTGAGACAGAGGAATTAATATTCAAATCTCCTCTTAGTAGGAGGTTACAAGGAATGTGGTTCCAAAGCTCCCTTGCTTTGTCACATTCCCTAAAGAGGTGCTGGATGGTTTCAGAATGGGTGTTATATCTTGGACATAGGCCCAAGGTTGTAATACCTCTTCTAGTATGGAGTTGATTGGTTGGTAAATTATTATGAAGAATAAGCCAAATAAAAGTTTTGAATTTTGCAGGTGTTTTCAGTTTCCAATACCAATGCCAACCCTTCAAATCCGTGTCCTCCTTGTTAACAGTATTGTAAGCACAAGAAGTGGAGAAATTTCCATGTTCAGACCCTACCCAACATGCATGGGTGATCTGTACTCTGGGTATACACAGGGAGCTAGAGTAATAACCCTTATGTTTCCCAAAGTAGTTTCATCAACATAGTGGGCAATATCATCAAGGTGCCAATCTTCATTGACTATCAGTTCCTCCACTCTCTGATTATTGTTGGTATGGTCTCCAGGGTAAGATAGTGCTAAGGGTTTATTCCCACACCACCAATCATGCCAAATGCTACCATCCCCAAAAACCAATTTCACACCTCTGTCCAGTACATACTTAGTTTCCACAATGCTTCTCCAAACATGGGAAGCTTTTCTTGGCCAGGAAGAGATAGAGTGCTTTCTCAGGTACTTATCCCTGAGGATATTGTCCCATAAGCTCTCATCCTGGTTGGACATGCACTTTCCATCCAAGTTTAGAGAGGAGAGCCAAATTCTGTTTCCTTGCCTTCTTTTAATAACCAGTCCACCACAATCCTTACTTTTACACACCTTAGCCCATTTAACAAGGTATATTTTCTTTTTATCAGGTGTATCTCCTCATAGGAAATTTCTATGTATCCTGTCCAGTCTCTTGTACACAGAAGCAGGAATAAGCATGGTTTACATAGAATAACTGGGTATAGTAGAGGTAGTGGATTGAATTAAAGTAGCCCTACCAGATAGCATCAAAATGTTAGACACCCAGCCCGCAAGTCTATTTTGAACTTTTTTCAATGATATGATTGAAATCCTGTTTAGTAGCCCTTTTGTGGAAAAGAGGAACTCCCAAGTATTTGCCCAGATTATTAGTAATCTGGATTCCACAGCAATCACTTATTCTTTTGGCCTTCCTTTTGCAAACATTGGGAGAAACAAAAACTTTTGATTTATTAAAACTGATGGTTTGTCTAGAAATCGCGCAAAAATCATTTGAGACTTCCATCATAGCTTTAATTGTAGTCCTATTATCCCGGCCAGACAGAATTAAATCATCAGCGAAGAACAGATGAGTGAGGGGATTGATATTCCTTGAAACTTTCATCCCTTTCCAATTTCCTTCCTCCACTTTACTATGAATCAAAATCGACAATCTTTCCATGCAAAGGACAAATAGGTATGGTGAAAGTGGATCACCTTCTCTTAAAAACCACGACCTAGAGTAAATTCATCCAAAACCTTCCCATTCCAAAGGAGGGCAGATTTAACAGAAGTAACACAAATCATAACAGAAACTCTATGTGCACAGCAAGCTGTGCACAGCAGGTGTGCACAGAGCCCGTTTCCTCCCGCCTCGGGTCGCACAAAGATGATCGGAGCCGCTCATTTTGTTCAAAATATGTCGTTTAAGGTCCCTGTAAAAAATGAACTTCGTTCAATATCGTTAGAGGCGTTTACAAAACACCCATAATCACTTCAGAAATTTTCACTTCAGAATTTAAAAATTCTGAAGTGATTTTGGGTGTTTTGTAAACGCCTCTAACGATATCGAACGAAGCTCATTTTTTACAGGGACTTTAAACGACATATTTTGAACAAACCAAATCATAATAAGAGACACCCGAGAAGCATTGAAATTGAAAATTTTGAGTGTGACAAACAAGAACTTCCAAGAAACCTTGTCGTAGGCTTTCTCTAAATCAATTTTAAAGATCATTCCGCCTTTCTTTCCTTTCTTGCTTCTAAGAGTATGAAGAACCTCTTGAGTTATTATGATGTTATCACAAGTAGTTCTCTCAGGGATAAACTACTCTGAAAAGGGCTGATAATTTTGTTGAGTAAAGGTCTCATTCTAGCAACAATAATTTTAGTGAAGATTTTGTACCCCACATTACAAAGACTAATGGGCCTGAACATCTTGATGCTATCACGATTATCAACTTTAGGAATTAAAGCAATCAGGGTTTTGTTCATGCTATCAACTAATTGATGATAGTCAACTTAAAATATTTAATCTTGTTATCTCATTAGGGAAAGCCATGTCTAGAGAGAGAGTGAGTGAGAGTGATAGGGAAAAAAGGAATGGTCATGGCGACAAGGTGGGTGCAAGGACTGATGGTGGGTGGATCCCTGTGCTTAGGAATCACAGGGCTTCGCCAGGGAATAAGATAAAGTCTAAGGAGATTTTTACACTGTTCGTGGACAATATTCCCGAGGTGAAAGACCAGCAGTGGCTACAGAGCACATTTAATAAGTTTGGTGTGGTTTTGGATGCATTCATTCCATGGAAGAGGAGCAAACGGACAGGAAACAGATTCGGTTTTGTGAGGTACGATTGTCACGTTTCTGCTGGTATGGCAGTTTCGCGAATGAATGGGGTGTGGGTTGAGGACAAACTGTTGTTTGTCAAGGAGGCATGTTTCGGTCGTATGGCAGAGCGTAAAATGCAGCAGGTGCCTAGGTTCCATGTGAGTACGGTGTCCCATAATAATAGGGCGTGTTCCAACTCTGAATCTGGGGTAGGGAAGAGCCTCAAGGAGGGACCTCCTCGGGTCTCGGATAGAAGGGGCCAAGGGGCGTCCTATGCCCAAGTTCTGAACGGGGAAACTTCTAACCTGGTTAATGTCGACGAACAGAGCATCACTCTGCATATCAATCCTGAGGGTAATGGTTGGCTATACCGGAGTGCGGTGGCTACTATGAACAGAGTTGTGTCTATGATGACTTTGAAAGTCAGCTTTAGCTTGGAGACTGATATGGTTGCGCAGTTTCGAGCTTTGGGTGGAAGGTCAGTTCTTATTACTTTCCAAAGTCAGGAAGCGAGGGATAAAACCATCGAGGGACCGTGGTCGAGAAGATGGTTTGATGAGGTGAAACCATGGAGCAATGAACCAGCTAGTCTTGAGAGATTTGTGTGGTTGAGTTGTCAAGGTATGCCCCTCAATGAATGGAGTGCTAAGACCTTCAAACTGATCGGGGAGTTATGGGGTTCTTTCATTATGATGGAGGAGAATACTCTAAAAGATGGTGATTTTGTGAAAGGAAAAATTTTAGTAGCAACAAAGATTGCTTCAAAGATTGAGAGATGGATTAAATTGGAAGTGCAAGGAGTGTTGTATGATGTAAGAATTCTGGAAGAATCTTCGTTTTCTCATCCAGATGAGGTCAATTCGGGGCAGAAGGGGGAAGTAAGGAGGATGCAGAAGAAGGTTGATGGCGTGGAGGAGGAGGAGGAGGAGGAAGAAGAAGATAATGACGTCATGCTATCCTCTGAGAACGTAGCAACCAATGGGAAGGAAGTGGTAGGTGAACACCTACGTCTGAAGTCAGCAATAGAGTTGGTAGCAGTGCATGGGGAGGACAAAACATTTGATGGGGTTGGGGGCCCTAAGCTTCTTACTTCAGATGAGCATTTAATGTTTGACAGAGTCTCTGATATGGCTGGATCAGAGGAGTTTGAATCTATTGTGGGGGATTCTGTGGACCTTGCTGAGCGAGAGGTTGGTGGGCCCGGGCCCTTGGCCCAAGTTGATATGAGACTTGAGCTGCTTGAATCAGATGTGGGGGTCAATATGGGCTGTGATGAGGGAGTGGTTGGTGGATCAGAATTTATGGCCCAAGATGATGTGGGCCTTGGTTCTCCTTTTAATAATCCTAGTTTGGGCCTTTTGAAATTACCAAGCTGGGAGGTGGGGGAGAAGAGCCGGGTGAGTAGTCAACCCCCGTTTCAATTAAAGAGCAATGCCCTAGATGGGGCTCAGAACGGAGTGGAGGTGTGTTCTTCTCAGCTCCCAAGTATCAATCTTTTGGTGGATTTGAATGATGCAGCTTGCAGAAAGAGGCGGAGAAGACAACTGTCAAACCTCATTCGCATCCGTGAAGAGTTGTCAAAGGAGAGCAGTATGGTGGATGGGTCTTCGGATTCTTCGGGAGAAGCGATTCACAGTGATCTTCGCATTGCGGAGGAGGTACGGGCTACTATGGCAATTGGAGGTGAGTTGAATGTTAATTTCTTACCAAATGATGATGTAGTTTTAAAGAAAATGATTGAACTTGAAATTAAGGAGTATGGTTGCATCAAAGAGGGTGCAGGGGTGATTTAGTCTCTCGGACAAATTCAGTGGTGGTCCAGAAGGGTGTTTTTGTTTTTAATGCAGATTATATCCTGGAATATCAGAGGTTTGGGGAGCTTTGTAAAGAAGAAATTTTTATCTAAACTCATCAAGAGAAGGAAACTTGATATGGTATTTGTGCAAGAAACTAAATTGGAGTCGACGGAGAGGATTGTTGTTCAAAAAATGTGGGGGAATTCTAATATGGAGTTTGTGAGTTCCAATTCGGTGGGTGCGTCCGGGGGCCTAATTACTATTTGGAATAAGGATTTTTTCAAAGCTACTAATGCTATTTCACACAGGTCCTTTATTCTCCTGGAAGGGATAATTCTTAATTCCTTCCCGTGTGTTCTAGTGAATGTTTATGCACCTAATGATGTCGGTAATCGAAGAGAACTGTGGGAGGAGCTCCTGGGGTTAAAAGTGAACTATCAAGTACCATGGTGTGTAGCGGGGGACTTTAATGAGATTAAAGAGGTCAACGAAAGGATCGGATGTACCAGAATGGAGAGGGGAATGAGGGATTTTTCAGATTTTTGCAATCATATGGAGTTGGTAGATTTACCCATGATTGGTAGAAAATTCACATGGACCAACTATCAACAACAGGCCATTCACAGTCGTCTAGATAGATTTTTGGTATCCCAACAATGGTTGGAGCGGTTTAAGATTATTCAGTGGGGCTTGCCACGCCCAATTTCTGATCACTGTCCAGTTGTGCTTCTAGATGATGATAGAGATTGGGGCCCTCGGCCTTTTCGATTTATGGATATATGGCTTTCCAACCCCAACTGTATGCGGATTGCTAAAGAAACATGGGACGCTGTCGAAGTAGATGGGTGGGCAGGTTTCGTCATTTTACAGAAATTAAGGGCTATCAAGGGCAAACTGCGGGTGTGGAATAAGGAGGAGTTCGGAGACATAAATAGTGCACTCCAGGAATGTGAGGCTGAGCTCCACCAAATTGATGTGTTAGCAGAAGAGCGCCAACTTACGGAGGAGGAGAAGGCAAAGAGATGTAAGTCAAGAACAGAATTTTGGCGTCTATCTCGACTCTCTGAATCGTTATGGAGACAAAAGTCGAGGGTGAATTGGCTGAAATTGGGCGACAAGAATACCAAATTTTTTCAAGGTATAGCTAACTATAGATTCAAGAGGAATATGGTAGGCTCTATTAAGGTGAATGGAAGAGTATTAGAGGAGCCCAGAGAAATTAAAGAAGCAGTGGTGGACTATTTCAGATTTAATTTCACAGAGGAAAGGAGAATTCGACCTGCTTTGGGTGGACAGTTTATCAGACGTTTATCATCGGATGTAGCTGTTCAACTTGAAAAACAGTTTGAGGAGGGGGAGATTATGGCTGCATTGAAAGATTGTAATAGCCTCAAGGCCCCTGGACCGGATGGCTTTAACTTTTCCTTTATCAAGAAAGGGTGGGCTTTTTTGAAAGATCTGGTGCTGAATTTTTTTGCGGAATTCCATGAGAGTGGAAGACTCACCAAAGGTATAAACTCAACATTCATCTCTTTGATTCCTAAGGTGGACTGCCCTACCATTTTTAAGGACTACAGACCTATAAGCATGGTGGGATGCATTTATAAAATTCTATCTAAGGTGTTAGCAAATAGGATGAAACAACATCTTCCATTTATAATTGGGGAGGCTCAAGCTGCTTTTGTAGGGGGGAAACAGATTCTCGATGGTGTCCTCATTGCAAATGAGGCCATTCATAGGTGGAAGCATAGTTCCCGGGGAGGTTTGATCCTCAAACTAGATTTTGAGAGAGCTTATGACTGTGTGAATTGGGGTTTTTTGCTAGATATGTTGGGAAAGATGGGCTGTGGTGGGAAGTGGTGTGAGTGGATAAAAGAATGCATTTCCTCCGTCTCAATGTCCATTTTGATTAATGGCTCGGCGACAAAGGAATTTCAAACTCAAAAAGGAATTAGACAAGGAGATCCCTTATCCCCTTTTCTATTCAATATCATAGCGGAGGCTCTTAACATCATGTTAGAGAGGGCTAGGGCGAAGGGGATCATCAATGGAGTAAAGCTTGGAAGAAACGGGGTAATTATCTCTCATCTCCAATTTGCGGACGACACAATAATCTTCTGTAATAATGATATGCAGGAGATGGAAAATATCAAAAGGCTGTTAAGATGTTTCCAGCTAATGTCTGGCCTAAAGATAAATTTCTCCAAAAGCTCTCTTTGTGGTGTTAAGGTCCAACAACAAGATGTGACTGCCCTTGCTCATGTAATGGGGTGCAAAGTAGATTCCCTGCCTATTAAGTATCTGGGCCTACCTCTAGGTGCTAATCCGCGGAGAATCAAAACGTGGGAGCCTGTCATTGATAGAACACAGCAGAAACTAAATGTATGGAATGGTAGATGCATGTCCACTGGAGGCCGCCTTACTCTTCTCAACTCTAATATGAGTCCTCTGCCTGTCTATTTTATGTCGTTGTTCAAGATGCCGGTGGCCGTTGCTAAAACTCTAGAGAAGATGCAAAGGTGTTTTTTTTAGGGGGATACTGTGGAGAAGAAAAAGTTGCATTTGGTGAAATGGGAGTGCATTACCAAGAGTAAAACAGATGGGGGTTTAGGGGTCAAGAAATTGTTGCAACAGAACATGGCACTTTTGGCGAAGTGGTGGTGGAGGTTTAGTAAAGACAAGGAGTCACTCTGGGTAAGAGTTACTAGAGGAAAGTATAACTTAGATCAGCACTGTTGGCTGCCATACATTCCGAGCTCTGGCTCAGTCTCGAATGTGTGGAGGGATATTTGCTCTATTGGGGACAGTGATTCTTGCCTTGGAAGGGTTGTTCAGGAAGGATTCCGTGTGCAGGTGAACTCCGGGAATGAAACCTCCTTTTGGAACCACGTCTGGTTGGGGAATAAATGTCTAAAAGAGGAATATCCACGGTTGTTTTTAGCGTCAGATCAGCAGGGGGAGATGGTTAGTTCAGTGGGGGAAATTTTGGTTAATTGAAGATGGGATTTGAAGTTCAGAAGAAGGTTGTTCGACTGGGAAAATCAACAAAAGGAGGAGCTCGAGCTAAGATTACAGAACGTTAATTTGGATCCATCCAAACCTGATTGCTTGCAATGGAATTGGTCTACAAATGGATGCTATACAGTGAACTCGGCTTATAAACGTGGGGATATTCTCAATCAGTTAAGGAACTCTGTGTTGGGGTCCTTGTGGAAAAATTTAAGTCCTCCAAAGGTGGAAATTTTTACGTGGATGGTTATTCAGGAGCGAGTGGCAACAAGGTCGGTTCTTCAAAGCCGAAACATTATTTCGGATCCCCAAGAACTGGTATGTCCCCTTTGCACACTACATCTTGAAACTCCTCAACACTTGTTTTTACACTGTCGATTCTCTTGGGCTGTTTGGTCTTGCATAGTGGATTGGTGGCATGTTAAATGGGTGTGTCCCTCATCAATAGGGGCTCTGATAGCATGGTGGTTTGGGAATAAATTTCGGAATTTAGAGAAAGAAATTTGGGAATCTTGTCTTTATGCAACTCTGTGGTCGTTATGGCTACTGCGGAACGATTATGTGTTCAACAATGCTTCTATGTTAGTTTGGGATGTGGCGGACTTAATCAAAACAAGGGTGGCCATGTGGATGAGGACGAAGCACAACATCAAGTTATATACGGTGGATGACTTTAAGGGGTATTTGGACGGGATTCGTAGTCTGAAATTGTAATCTTCCTTTGAGGTGTTGCCATCCAACTCTTTGTTGGATGCTGTTCTGTTTTGTTTGTTGAGATGCACCTTGTGTTTCTCTTTTTTTGCTGTCCCTCGATGTACCCCTTCGAGATTAATAAAAATCTTCGTTTGCCGAGAAAAAAAAAAAACTTAAAATATTTAATATTTTTTTTTGGTTCTTCTTGGTCAACTGGAAGGTGATGAGGCTTAGGTGCTTGCCAAAAGCATGTAAATAAATAAATACTCCCTTCGTCCCTTTTTAAGTGTCCTGTTTCGTAACTCCAACTTATTCAAAAAGAACATCATCATTATACCTATCATATCAACTTTTTCCTCCACTTTCTCTACTTACCCATCATTATTACACTTTTAGTCACTTACTTTTCAAAAAGGAATCTACTTTTAGGAACAAAATAGACAATTCACAAACTTTTACTCACTAACTTTACAAAATGGACACTTATTAAGGGATATCCTAAAATAGAATACCAGACTATAAATAAGGGACGGAAGGAATAATAGCTAACAAAACATTTACTCCCTCTGTTCCTTTTTTAAAGTCCAGTATTTCATTTTGGATTGTCCCTTAATAACTGTCCATTTTATAAAGTTTATGGGTAAAAATTGGTACATTTTCTATTTTACCCATAAAAGTTGATTCCATTTTGATAGTAAGTAAAAATATAATGATGATGTCTCCATAGAGGATAAATAGGGAAAGTGGAGATAAAAGTTGATGTGAAAGATGGAGGGAGTACTAAACTATGATAGTGATTGCTTTTGGTAAGTGTTTTGTTTATTTATTTAATAATAGTAAATAACAGTAAACAAAATAAAAAAAGAAAAAAACTATAGATCATTTCCGAACCTTTTCTTTTGTCTTTTGTGAATTTCTTTAACTTTTTTTTTCTTTGCTTTTTACTTTTTTTTTTCTTGCTCGGCCATTACTTTTTACTTTTTACATTCAATCCGTCAAGTTGAATGGCTAATTCGAAATAGGAAAATTCTAAAATCAACCCAATGGGCTAATAATACTAAGTGTGTGAATGTGTATTAAAGGGTATAAAAGGTACACAAAAATATGCGTTTTTCTTGTCTCCAAGTGTGCTTATCTTCAGTCCAGTGAGCTGACAATAGGAAGACCGATAATATACATACCCATTATACAAATATGATATTTAACTTTTTTTTTTTTGACCAACATATTTAACTTTATTCGACCTTAAATTTTCACTTGAGTACTAGTGATAATGAAACATCAAAAGAAATAGTTGGTGAGATAATGAGAATCAGTGATTGTGATTTTTAGAAATTCATAATAATGATTGGTGAAGTTCAATGTACTTTTTGGAATGAGAAAGAACGCTACAAATGAAATACATTTTCGTCCCGTTGTGAACTTGGAGGTCGAGGCGGCTAGCCATAGACAATCATCCGTGCGCCCGGCGGTGTAAATAATTTAAGAGAAAATTTCTTTTATATCCCTTCGACTTTAATCGAAAATTCATTTTGGTCCTTCACCTTTCAATTTCGGCATAAAAATCCTTCGACTTTCCAATTTTTTTCAATGTGGTCCTGTTGACGGAATCCGTTTTCTTTTTGGACGGAATCCGTCAACAGGACCACATTGAAAAAAATTGGAAAGTCGAAGGATTTTTATGCCGAAATTGAAAGGTGAAGGACCAAAATGAATTTTCGATTAAAGTCGAAGGGATATAAAAGAAATTTTCTCTAAAATTTTTTGACCGAAATTCAATTTTTTTGAATAAAGACGAAAAAAATTGGCTTATTGAAATTTTTTCGTCTTTATTCAAAAAAAATTTTGATTTCGGTCAAAATTTTTTACTTTTAAGATTCCTCTTGTCTTGAGAATGCAATAATTCTCAAAAAATTGACAATAAGCCAAGTGATACAAAAAAAATTTGAATAAGGACAAAAAATAAGCCACTTTGGCTTATTTGTCTGAACACATTAAAATTTGTCTTTCTGAAAAAAATTATGAGTTTCAGTCTAAATTTTTTTACTTTTTCGATTCCTCTTGTCGAGAAGAATTAATAAGTCACAAAAGTTTCACATAAAATTAACAAATAAAAACAAGTGAATAAAAACAAAATAAAATAAGACAAAATGACTTTTAATTTGAAGGACCTATGGTGAGGGAGGAGAGAGGAGGGAAAAGGACAATAATGCCCCGCAAAAGGAGTCAACTTCGTTTTTTCCATCCAAAAAAAAAAAAGGATTCCGTCAACAGGACCACATTGAAAAAAATTGGAAAGTCGAAGGATTTTTATGCCGAAATTGAAAGGTGAAGGACCAAAATGAATTTTTGATTAAAGTCGAAGGGATATAAAAGAAATTTTTTCCGTCCAAAAAGAAAACGGATTCCGTCAACAGGACCACATTGAAAAAAATTGGAAAGTCGAAGGATTTTTATGCCGAAATTGAAAGGTGAAGGACCAAAATGAATTTTCGATTAAAGTCGAAGGGATATAAAAGAAATTTTCTCATAATTTAATCTCATTTTCATAACAAACAATGTTGGAAAAATGATCTTCAAAATGATGAAATTGATGGGATCGTCTCTTCAAATTCTAGAAATGAAATAAACCATTCAAGTCACATTAGGAGAACGTTGTCCTAAAGATAGTATTTGCCTCCACCAGAAGATGAGCACCAGGCCGAGTTACAGTAAATCTGTCTTCAAGATAAAACGAATCCGAACTCTAGGTTCTTTCTGTCTGCGTTTGCACAAACGAAGACAGACATAATACTCATTAAGCAAATGTAAAAGAACCAAGGAATGATACTCTATTTGTGGAATAACAGAATATATATCAATTTCAATTCTATGAAAAGGGTGTATGGAGTGAGAGCTATCCAAACTGGAATTTTTCGATCCATCGAATGACTATACAAATAGCCTATTTATAAGACTCATAGGCACCCTTGTATGAAAGGTTGTGTCTCTAGTGAATAATTTCTCTTTAAGACAACTAATAGAAAGGAACATGCCTATTAGTAGGCTCCTTTTAAACAATTAATTAGGGTCATGCCTTTTGGAGGCAATTCCATGTTTCATTTTTCTTCTTAACAATTTCCCAAACGAACACACTCCAATATAATGCTGAACTAGCGCATGCCCGTGCCTAAAGGTACGGCTTGAACATTTAGTACACGCAATTAAATATTAAACCAATTAAAACGTATAGAACAAACATGAATGCTTAAAACTTGATCAAATCAAAAAATACCATCCAAAACACCGATGAAACTAAAAAATGATACACATTAACGAAAATGCCTGCCTCGATGAGACTTCTAAAATGAAAACATAGAAACATGTGAAAACTAAAAATCTTGAAGACTATTGATTCTTTTGTGCTTCAAGGCTTTTCAATCTCAATCCTAGAAGAAAAAAATGATATGTCAATAGAAGCCCAGTTAGTATGTCAAGTCATTTGTTTAAGGGAGGATATGTCAACTAAAGTACTATAATACCCTGCAACTCGTTGTACCTGGTATGATAAAACAAACTACAGCAAAATTTTGGGATAAACAAGAGAGAGAGAGAGAGAGAGAGAGAGAGAGAGAGAGAGAGATAATAAAGGAGATTAGGATGGATTCCAATTAGCTTGACTTCCTTAATTATAGGTAGATTGATTCATTTCAATATTGTAGACACCGGACTATTAGTTGATAATTACTAATTAGGAAATGATTGGTATCTTCAAAATGGTTGGTAATTACTAATAAAAAATGATTTTGTCACTCCCTTTTTTTTGTTAACGTCACCCTCCTGTAAGTGTATTTTTTGCACCAAAAATACACTTCCTAAAGTTGATTTGGTAAATCAAATTTAAATCTTTCCTTTATTTTGCAATTTGAAAAGTTTTCCTAATGAATCTTTCCTGCTTATTTTTTTTTAATTCGGTATTGTTTCTTTATCTGTGTTCATGTCCATGCTCTTGAACACGGATATAGATGTCCTAGTGCTCGAAAAGGCCAGAGTCGTGAGTAACTACTTGGGTACTCGAAAGAACGCCACCGCTCTAACAAGCTATGCATTTTATCTTTTCCAGGAGACCACTTCATTAACCCGTGGAAGGAAGCCACCCCGTATAGCCAGCGTTTTTGGCCCAAGCATGCGGCGCACTTGAGATGCATGTACTTTGATTCTCCGTGTACGTTCATAGCTTTCTGTGCTTGCTTCGTTGCTTTTGTCATCACGTGTGTTCAATTCGTCCGCGATTTCCTTAAGAAAGAATAAGGCGGCTATGGATGTAGCTGTTAGGGACCAAAGGGATGGCCTGTTAATAAATCAAGTGCATGGGTGTGCATCTTCATGTTGTAGTTGGTAGTTGGACCTAGTATGCATGTGTTGCATCGATAAATAAGTAGTGTTTTGTTTGTGTGATCGATATTGAGAGAGAGAGAGAGAGAGAGAGAGAGAGAGAGAGAGAGAGAGAGAGATGTGTGTGATGTTGAGAGTGAGTGAATGTGTGATCAGATTGTGTTGTATTATTTTGGAAGTAGAAATAAAATGAGTGTTTGCTGAAAATTCTAGTCTGTTATTCCAACAAGGATGATCATCATCATTTTTTCATTATTGTTGGAAAGTGGAAGCGACATAAATTTATGCACTAAATAAATTCAACCTTCCTTGATTTATAACACAAATACATTTACAAAATTATACCTGATCACACTTCTCAACCATGCTAAAAAAAGAAGAAGTCACTACTCTTCTAGTTCTATACAAACATTTGAGGGATCTGAATTTTAGTAACCACCGAATAATTTTTCCCACCCATAGACATTTCTTCCTCGCCTCTTGGATGAGGTCATCCATACCTCATTTCCAAGACATCACTCGTGTGATGTCATCACATTCATTTCCGAGTTTGTTCCTAATGCCCTGTTTGGAACTTTTCTTCCAAACGCTTTAAGTTTCTTTTCTTTTCTTTTTTTTATGATGTGGGTGTAGGATGTACCTCAGTAACAGTGGCTACTCTGCAATATTTATTACTCCTACTAGTCCTACAACTATTTTTGTACGGGATAAATATACGAAATTACTACTGAAGTTAATGCAAACCAGTTGATGGTCAGGCCAGCTACCTGTCATTAATTATTGTACCCGTCACGTTCACCTATTTCTAGTTTTTCAAGACCTTTTAAGGCTATAATCGATTTTTTTCCCCCTTAAATCATCATCTACCCGTCTCAATTTGTTTGTCTACTTTTTAACTTTTAAATTTCCTAAAATGTTCATAGATGGATAGCGATATACAATAGGAGTAGCATTATTGTACGAAACCCAACATCACTTGTGTCCCCTCAAATAAATAGGTCCTTGATAAGCTTTCAAAATCCGTCAATATTTCCTCCCAGTTATTGCCCATTTGTAACCACCCAGCATCCGTCAATGGGTGTAGCTAGCTGTTAAAGTGAACTCTTTCCGTCCAACTGCGTTTGTTTTTCACATTAGGTCTTTCAGAAAAAATCAAGGTACGTATCCTTTAGTTGAAACTCATAACTGCGCCACCAACCTCTTTCATTGCCGATAACGTAATATATCTAGGAATACTTTGAACCACATATTTCTGTCAGTACTTCCAACCAAATACAATAAATTATCTGGGCCAAAAAAGAGACATCACATTGGAGTATTATTTTTCCTCACTTCACAAATTTGTTTATACATATTAGCGTCTTACCTGATCGATTAACGGACCGAAAAAAAAAATCAATGAAAACCTTTTTTCCTGTTGCCATGAGCATCGAAGGATCGACATGTACGACTCTTGAAATTTATTCCATTTCCTCGCAAAAAAATTAGGAAAAAAGATAGTTTCATGCAAATAATGTATATATACAAAAGTGGATGGAAGACAAACTTCATACTAATTCAAATATTTTTGCCCTCGTCTTACTCTTTGCCCTTCTCTGCTCTCCCACACCTTTCTCTTTTTTCTTTTTCTTTTTTCCAATATTGTATCCCTCTGCAAAGGTTAGTGAGAGAGTTAGTGAGTTAGTCCACAGGAGGTTAAGAGGCTATCCATAGCCATGAACTCACAAATCGTCCGCAGTGGGGCTCGAACCCAATTTCCCACAGGAGACACAACTACAATATATGCATATCTATAAGACTAATCAGCTGGGTTCTTGCCCAATATGAAACTGTTTTGTTGGCCGGGACCAAATCATACTAACGATCCTCTCCATGAGAGTGGAAAATTATTTGGTGGTCTTGAGGATACTGACATGTGCTGTCATAACACTCTTATTCACTACACATTTTTGTGGAGTCCAGTACCAAGTATATGGATTAAGTCCCCACATCCTCATATATAAGCGTATGATGGATAAGAGTGTTGGAGCACCATGCATGGAATAACCCAAAACCTCCAAATAATTACTCAAATGATCGAGCTAGAATGGCACACTATCATTATACTTAAACCTAGTGGAGATGAGAGCGACGCCAAGACATATACTAAGACAATCATTATACTTAACGATATGAAGTATTAATTTCTTGTAATTCATAAATGTCAAGTTGTTTCTACTAAATTAGAAGTATAGAAAATGTTTTGGGTGTTTGTAAGAGAAAATGTGCTAGATGTTTTGATTTAGTATGAATAACTTTACAAAAGCCAATAAATTGTAGTGAAAACATTTTATTTGAAACGGGACCTAATTGGCAAAGAGCAGCCACAAGAATATCCATAATCTCTTTCTTTTGAGGTGGTTGGATGGTCAACTTCCCGATTGATTAATTTGTGGAGGTTGTCGTCTCAGTTTTGTGTGTTGAAGCTATGGCGTGCTGGAATCCCTCACAACTTTATTTTTCTTTTCTTATCGGCAACAAAAGATTTATAGATGGATTCACGTATGGTAGAAGTGGGACAACTCGCAACAGTTGATTCATATATTTTGGGTGGCAAAAGGTCTTATAACCTATGGAAGTATTTATTGTTATCGAAGAAATTCGTCGACAAGTTGATTGGGTTAGGATATGTGATTTTCATTTTATTCGTAGATCGAAAAATGTACTCCAGCAACTTCGGATTTGCGAGTTTCTGATATTTGTATTTAGAAAACAAGACCTTTTTTTTTTATCGGCAAAAGGAACATTTTGTTAGGGGAAGGGGAACGAAATCCAACCAAAGGTTGGAAAACACAGCCTTAGGGCAAAACCTTTAGCACCTAAGGACCTAAAAAGCCCAGATAAATAATAAGTAGCACACAAACACCTGAAATGCCTAAAAGCCTAGATCAAATAATACATAGCTAACAAAACTGGAACAAGGCCCACAAAAGTGGGCAAGGCCCACGAAATGGACCAGAGGCGATAGGGGGTTGACATCCCCAGCACACATAAAAGTTTCTCCAATAAGATAATATATTGGCTTTTTATCACGTGGCAAACATTTCCCATTAAAGAGTCCAATGCTGATGTTCTCAGGAGCAAACAGAAAGACGATGATAGCGAAGATGTGAGGAAAAGTGATGGAAGTAATTGCAAAACGACACCAAAATGCAATTATGTATGACTAGCATGTATAGTCATAAAGCATTCAATTAATCAATCACAGTTTAATTATGAAATTTTATTTTTAGGTCCCGTTCCATAACACCTTTTCAAAAAATAAATACTCATTTCACATTTTTAAACTCAAAAATAATATAGATAAAAAATAATTTTTCATTTTTTTTTGCACCGTATTAAAGATCTCATTGAGATATACCAAATAAAATCCATTAAAGGTCTCAATAAGCCAATTTTTTTGTCTTCATTCAAAAAAATTGGATTTCGATCGTAATTTTTTACTTTTTATATTTCTCTCATCATGACGATGAAATAAACCCCAAAAAAATTGATGAAAAACAAACTCATACCAAAAAAATTTGAATAAAGACAAAAAAATAAGTCAGTTGGCTTATTTAGCCTAACGGGACCGTCAACATAACTTTGTAAAAGGGTAAAGTTCTTTTTGCTTCCTCCCTTCCTGTTAACTACTGAATGTTTTTCTATTGATTTTGTTGTATTTTTAAATTCTCAAAAAATATATTTTAATGTAATCTTTTTTATTTTCTTCTACTCCCTCTGTCCTATTTTTATTGTCTATTTTTGAATTGCGTGCCATTTTTAATTATTTATATATTTCAATCTATAATATTTTTTTATAATTTTAAAATTTTTGTATTATAGAATTAATCAAGATCTATTAAATAAGATCCATAATGCAAATTTTTCAAGATTCACACTAAAAGATATAGGCAAAAGACATAAAAGTGACAAACAAAATAATGGACAATGATCCACTCATGGGTTGTCAACATGGTAAGGGCTAACCTGTGCTTGCAACATATATAGCAGGGTTCGATTCCCTCTGGAGGCAAACCATGATTTAAGTGGGGGGCCATGACAGCGGGTTGCTGTGTTAGTCTCCCCCGAGGTTTGGATTGTGTAGTCGGGTTCAATAGAGGCTTAGCTGCAGGGTTGATCCTCGGTTGCCAAAAAAAAATAATGGACGGTGAAAATAAAATGAAGGGAGTACCAAATCAAAGTACTCATTGAGTTGACGATTTGGTGTGAACAGCCAACTGCATCTCGATCTGTTCATATAGTCCATTTCAACCTCCGTTGCATTGGAGCCTTGTTTGGCATAGGATTAGAACAGGAGATGGTTTTGCCCTATAAAGAGATCGAGGGCCACTGGTCTTAATTACTCGTACTATTTTGTACTTCCTTCTTTACAATTTGTTTGTTCAATTGTCGAAATTCATATCTTTCAAAAATATACTAATATTTTACATTTTGTAGTATTTTTTATGATTTTGAAGGTTTTGTATAATAAAACTAATTGAGATCTTCCAAACTACAAGATCCATATTGCATATTACAAACATTACGAATTGAAAATTATAAACAATTTTTTTAGAGGTCAAACGCTCTAAAAATGTCAAAAAAGGGACAAACAAATCGGGACAGATGGAATATCTCAGAGCAAAGAGAGAAGAGTACTGCTATGAGTACCGACGGTTTTCGTAGGAAAACTGTACCGACGGCCATGCCGGACAGTCTCCGGCCACTGGACGGTCAATCCAAGTTCTAAAAAAAAAAACCGTGGGGCCCAACGTAGGAATCAATGACATCCAAAGTGTGTATGATGCTTGATCTGAATACCTTATTTTTCCTATTTTCATTGTTCATTATCTTATTTGTCTCTTTTATGACTTTTGCCTATATCTTTTAATGTAAATCTTGAAAAATATGCAATATGGATCTTATTTGGTAAATCTCGATTAGCTCTATAATATAAAAAATTCACAATTATGAAAAATATTAGAGATTGAAATATATGAGCAGTTAAAAAATGACACGCAATTCAAAAAAGAACAATGACAATCGGACGGGCAAAATAATGAACAAATATGGAGTAGTTTATCAAATTAGCTAAAAGTACTAAAATCGTCATTTTAATACTTTTAGCTCATTTGGGAAATTACCACTAACATTGGTAATTGAGCTCAATGGATTTGACACCTAAACAATTTGGGTAACACACTCTTATTGATATATGTATATCAGAACTGCTACGTTCACCGCAGGTAGGCCACCGCACGCTGAGTGAGACCCACTCCGGGGTCTCACAAAAATAGGATAAAAACATTCATAAATTTTAAAATATTTATCAATGAGGCTCTATAAAAAAATCAGCTCGAACGGATATCGAATAAGTATATTTTAAGAATTCGTAGGACCAAAATTGCTATGTATTTTTGTGGGGCCCAGTCCATACGGTAGCCTATGTACGGTAAGTGTAGACTTTACGAATGTATATACTCCTTCCATCCTGCAATATCGTTCAACACAAAAAGACGTAAACTTGTAAATTAAAAATAATCACTTTTCTTGCATAGTTTCTAAATTCTTTTGCACTAAATCAAAGGACTAGTTTGGCTAACATACGCTTCACTCTTGTACGAGTATGTGTATATACTCATTTTGTCCCGTAAAGATAGTCTAGTAGTAGTATAAAATGACGTACAATTTTCGGATAAAAGAATAAAGTACTTTCAATGCATAATTTTTAATATTTTACACCAAATGAAAGAACCGCTTGAAATCTTCAATGCAATGATCCTCTTCAATTTTGATGCCGATGCCTTTGGTATGCAGCCTATAGGGGAGTGATTCACGTGGATAAACGAATGACAAAGGCAATGAATGTGATGGTTAGAGCATCTCCTGCAGAGGTAACAAACACCAAACTAGTAGAATCCAATTTTCAAATTCACTTTCTCTATATCTACTAATTTGTTACCTCCCACCAACCTTGAAACACCAAATTTATATATTCTATTAATTTTGTATTCACCTTTTTGTATCGTTTTTAGTATTAGGTTTGCATTTACTTTTTTCTTTTAGAACATAGAGAGCAAAAAAAAGAGAAAAAGAAAAAGGATATATCCAACACGAAATTCAATGAATCCACGATAAAGGTGGAGTCATCAAACCGCTGAAAATGTTACCATTGATTTCAAAATTTAAAGTAAATAGTGTAAAGTTTTTTCTTTTTTGAACAGAATTAATTGGTGCGTAGAACTTACAATCTAATGTGTTGGAGTAAACTCTTTCGTCTTTTGCTTGACTACGTAAGCATTGTGTGCTTACTGTGGTTGAGCCTCTCGATGTATCCTTTCGAGCTTTCATAATAAAACTTCGTTTGCCGAGAAAAAAAAAATTATTATGCAGTGGGGAACAGATAGAGAGACACACACACAATGCACTCGAGTTTATGAGCAATACAACCTTGAGTTTAATATTTCATTCTATCGATAAATGAGAAAAAAAATATCCTACTCACATAAATTGAAAATTACTACTCCCTCCGCCCCCGAATAATAGTCCAATATTTTATTATGGGATGGCCCTTAATAAATATTTATTTTAAAAAATTAATGGTTAAAAATGCGTACAATTATTATTTTGTGCTTTTGAAAAATTAATGGCTAAAGAGTTAATGGGTAAAAGTGGAGAATAATGATGGAAAGTGAAGGTAAAAATTGATATGAAATGTGTAATCATGACGTTTCCTTAAGGGCGTAAGTTGAAATTACAAAGCTGAATACTTAAAAACGGACGAAATGAGTAATAGCAATTTTTCTATTTTGTTCATAGTTGCCTAATTGGATGCATAAGGGTAACTTCACATACATTTGGTGAGCCATATTACGGATCTTGATTTGATGATCAAAATCTTCTAATTTTGAATAAAATTTTTTATTGGGAAATTATAAAAAGTTAGCTCAATTGATAGCAGTAAGTGCTTAATCAAAATTTTTAATTTTTGGGGGTACAATATCCGGCCCATTAAACAGAAATTTAAAAATGTAATGTTTTTATTTGAAAAAATTTGAACTTTTTTTTTTGTAAATTAAAAGAACTCGTTGATATCTAGTATCTTACTGCAAAAAAATAACTTTTTGAACAAAAATGCATTGTTTCCGGTTCTCGTTTGACAGACCGAAAGATCGTTTCAGGACAAAAGGAGTATTTAATGCCAAAAAGTACACGTGTTCTAAGTTTAAGCAATTCATTTGTTTGATAATTTATGCTATTAACTTTCCTAATAAATACGAGCTTTTTTTCTGAATTCTTAGCACAAATGTTTTTTTGTATAATCATTCTAGCATTGGTTATTCTGAATTTGTTTTTGATTGAAGTGCGTGTAGAATCTACCTCAGTAACACTGGCAACTTTGCAATATTTATGTGCAGCATGAGAAAATAAACAGAAGAATAAGCTTATTACTACCAAATGAAATTACTAGGAAATTATTGCAAACCAGTCAGCTACCCGTCAATATAGTCGGTGTACCCGTCAGCTTTACCAAAACCATCCATTAATTTCACCCGATCCTCTACCACCAAATATAAGACAACTGGTGCTCGATTTCGTTGATCAAATTGGATATCCAAATCCACCCAACTGAAATGAGTCAAGGGGAGAATGGCTCTAATGAGGAGGCTCTTCAGCGCCTTACATCAACCATCGTTCAGAAAATCGGTGAAGGTGCCCAGAAAACTGAATCCTTCTTCTCGTCAGCTTGCATTTACAGGGTGCCCGAAGAGCTTCGTAAGCTGAAGGAAAGCGCCTACACCCCTCGCCTCATCGCGATTGGCCCTCTTCACCGAAAAGACAAACACCTCCAAACACCCTTGCAACACGTCAAAATGAGCTACACGAGTCACCTACTCTCTCAACTGACCGCGGGAATGAAGGACCTGGAATCAGCAGAGAAGAAGTTCACGGTGGTTGATAAGTGTCAAAATATACATATTTTGGCCCTCCAATCTACATTTATTAGTCTTTTATAGTTGTTAACTGATTTTTATTATGTGTTTTTTATGTTTATAGGTTACTCGAGCCCGTTGTCCGAGACTTTGGATAAAAAGATGATTTTAAAGAAGTTTGGGGTTCAAATGCGAAATGATTCAAAATTGAATCATTCATTTGTTATTTCATGAAGCCCAAAGGGCCTTTGTGTGATTAGAGGTTTCAAACCTTATAAAAACAATTTGCCCTACTTGTTTCAAAGGACTTCGGCAGCTTTTCTGGAGAAAAAGGACGGACGAAACGGAGAACGGGGTTCTCGACTGCTGCTGTCAATATTATCTAGCGTTTTCTTTTCCTTTCAAGTTCTTAAAGCTTTTGTTCAATTACTCGCACTCCGGTAATTCGTTTTAATTTTCGTTCTTTATTAAAGTTATTCGATTGTTTTTATTTGGTTTGGATCTTTTGTTCCCTTTATTTTTTTTATAAATTTTTAAAAGCATGATTAATTCTAGGGTTTTATTCCTTTTATTTTTAATAATGAGTGAGTAGTTTTTCTGAGGTTTGGTCGCTGGGTAAAGGCGCACCGCGATTCAATTAAGATTCGTCTCGCAATTTTTTCGTACATTAATTTAATTGAACAATTTTAGTTGGTGAAAACTACGTCCGTTGGACGAGTCCGAGGCATTGCCGAGCTCATGTGAGCGGGAACGGGGGACCAAAACCTGTTCGCCACTGTGTACGGGACCGACAACCTTAGGATTCGCATATTTCGGGGTTTCCAATTCTCCCTAAATTTAATCGTTTTTAGAACCTTAAAAAGCGAGCCGATTTTGATTGGGTAGCGAGCGCCAGATTCCCTACGACCGTGCCTCTCTTTTTAATTATTTGAGCAAGTTATCTGTCAGTATTAGTTAATTAATCAATCAAAAGACAAGGGGTGGCTACCTAAGAGCCCATTTAATCAGTAACAATCCGAGTTTTTAATCAGCACACATCACCGTCTTTGTGGATTCGACTCCGGACTTACCGGATATTATGCTGCATCGGTTTCCGCCTTACGCTTGGGGCAACCCATTATTTTAGGTTTAGGAAATCGTCAAGCATTTTTGGCGCCGTTGCCGGGGACGGTAATGTGTGTTAAGAATTCGGGTAGTTATTTTTTATTTGTTTTCATTTTAGTTCTTTATTTTTTTTAATTGTTGAAAAGCAAAAAAAAAATGGCCGATTTTGCAAGGTGGTTTGGATGTTATATAAAACAATTTAATTGTTCAGTATCACTTCCAATATTTTATGGTATGACATCAGAAAATCCTTTTTCACACATTCATAACCTTGAGGAAGCTTTTGGTAGGGATGAAGTGACTCTTTTACATGTATTCCCAGCATCTTTACGTGATTGTGCTCATGATTGGTTTAATTTTTTGAGTCCAAGATTGACATGGAATGAGATTGTGATACAGTTTTTCAAAACTTTCAATCCCTCATATGAGACTCATATGCTTTTAGAATAATTGTCACATTTCTCTCAACAAGATGACGAGTCTTTGTCACAGTGTTGGGAGCGATTTAAAAATTCCGTATTCTCTTGGTCGAGTTATAATTGTGAGCTTGGCAGTCTTTTGGTTATCTTTTGCCGTAATTTAAATCCTAAGGCATGCCAGGTGGATTTTAGTTCCACTGATGAATTTCTAGATAAAAACCCTGAAGAGGCTTGGGATTACCTAGATGACTTGACCCAAAAGCTCCAATTTTGTGAGTTGACTGAAAGTTCTGAGGATACCAATTCTGATGGGAGGGAAAAAGAGGAAATCGAGCTGCTTTATTTTGATCAATTAGCTGATTCTCTATGTTGCAATCAAGTTGAAAATTTTCAAGTGGATAATTCTTGTGTATTGGAAGATGAAACAACCGAGTCACTTGTAACTAACAAAATCGTTAGTTTACTTGAAGTGCAACAGTCTTCTCAAGAGCATTCTAGTACACTTGAAATGGATTTTCATGACGCGACTCTTGAGGAGTCGTTACCAATAGTTATGCAAAGTCCACTTGTTCTTGATGATCAAATATCTCTAGCCATAGATATTGATGTCATCGCTCCTATTGATCATCCACCATTGCAAGAGATTATCACGTTAGAACAAATTGATTTTCTTGGTGTTGATAATTTTAATGTGGTTTACTATCCATTTTTCTTAAAACTTATCAACAACTTGAAAGTTAATTTGGTTTGGAATATGCAATTGGTGGAATTCAAATTTCAAATGCGGCTAAGGCAATTAAGATATTCTAAGTATTTGGTTTTGTGGCATGGTCGCGTACAATTTTTAACTGAGTGCTTGAAGTGGGATGAGTTGTTGATTTTGATTGCTCTTCGTAATGTGATGAATGATTGGATTTCACATGATTGGAGTGAATCTCATTAATTTTTTTGTATAGTTTTTTTTTTCTTTTTTCCTTTTCTCTTCCTTAGATTAGCTACTTTTATTTTATTTTATTCTATTTTTGTGAGGACTAACATTGCAGGATGCTTCGTTCAAGTTGGGGGGTCTTCTTCCTGTAATATTATTTCTTGCATAGTTCTCCGTTACAAGGTGATACCTTTCCATTCTTTTTCTTTTATGTCCTATTTTTGTTCTTGCATTCAATGAGGACATCGAATGATTCAAGTTGGGGGGAGGAATTACTTTGGTAGTTTATTTTTGAAAATTAAAAAAAAAACTTGTTGGATCCTTTCTACTTGAGACTTGGAGATTGCAATATTTACTTGTTGGTTACTTGTGCTGAGAATCTCTGGGCATTTCTTGAATATTTATGTTGCATGGTAGTTCTTTTTGCTAGCTTGGCAATAGGAATTTATCATGGCATACACTCTTAGTATCTTTGCACTGCACGTTTCTAAGACCTTGACTGCTTGTGAGTTGTGACTTGAGTGCTTTCAATGGCTAGATTAGTGGAGACTGTTGCCCATGTGAGCTTTAGTGCCTTACCTTTCTTTGGAGTGGTGTCACATAAATTCTTTGTTTGTCGTAAAAAAGGAAGCTAGATCGTTGTCGATCTCATTATCTTTGTCGTCAAGTATTAGGACTTAATGCATGCTTATTATTTCTTCTTTTGGGAATGGAAAGTTACATGGTTGTATTGCCCCTAGGAGATGATAGTAGGCTATTTTTGTGCTTTGAGCCGGTTGGTTTCTTTTTCTTAAACACTTTATCCCTTGCAAGCCACATTGTGCCTTTTGCATGAGCATTTTTCTTGTTAAGCTTCACCAACCATATTGTGTCTTGAGAATGGCAAGTTAATCATGTGAAGGTTATGTTTTGAAGAGAATGGAGAAAGTGTTTTTGAGAGAGATGTGCTTGAAATATTGTGTGTTCTTCCCCATAGCTAAAAAAAAATATTGAGCAAATTACAAAGAAAAAAAAAATGGAACTTGAATGAAAAAGGGGAAGATACTCATACATTTGTTGCAAGAAAGAAACAAGTTGTTTCATTGGAGATTTGTGTGAAGGGTGAAAAATAAAAGAGATGTGGCGGAGTTGAAAAGAATGATAAGAGGTGCACATTGTTACACTTGCTCTATGTTGTTTTAGCCTATTCTCAGACACTTGTTTATGATTTATCCTACCCTTTGAAGCACTTTTCCTTACCCAACATTATAACCGAAAAAAAGTCCTATTTGATCTTAGAGGCAATGGGTGGTGGATCGATGGATAGATAGTCTTTAATACTTGACATTCCTTTCATGAGATCATGTATTTACCTTAAAAAGCTTTCTCTTCGTGTCTAAGTGTGCAGGGTACTTTGGTTTCATATTGCATAACTTCCGTCCGCACACATTGAGAGTTTATTAAATGAACCATGTTTCAAGTGTTTTCTTTTGTTGAGTGCATGACACGGTGAGGATTGAAGTCGAGACTCGGTCCGGAGAGAGTACTTTGTTGTGGTTCACTTGTGGTTAAGGTCTTTGTTCACACACGCTAAGTTTGGATGCCATGATTTATTTCTATGTTTTGATAGCCTTCAGAACTATTTTTCGCATATACTATATTCTTGGCATTGGCATATCAATGAGTCGCATTGCAGGTTTTTGGGTTCCAAGTAAAGGGATCCACGGTGTTTTGTGGGTAATCACTGCTGAAAACCCTCACGAGACTTTACTCGTCCTACCGGGGCCGCCTGGGGGTTTAAAAGAACTATCGATTTTAATTAGTTTTCTTTAGTTGCATTTTGTTTTCTTTGCTCGAGGACTAGCAAAATGTAAACTGGGGGGGTGTGATAAGTGCCAAAATATACATATTTTGGCCCTCCAATCTACATTTATTAGTCTTTTATAGTTGTTAACTGATTTTTATTATGTGTTTTTTATGTTTATAGGTTACTCGAGCCCGTTGTCCGAGACTTTGGATAAAAAGATGATTTTAAAGAAGTTTGGGGTTCAAATGCGAAATGATTCAAAATTGAATCATTCATTTGTTATTTCATGAAGCCCAAAGGGCCTTTGTGTGATTAGAGGTTTCAAACCTTAAAAAACAATTTGCCCTACTTGTTTCAAAGGACTTCGGCAGCTTTTCTGGAGAAAAAGGACGGACGAAACAGAGAACGGGGTTCTCGACTGCTGCTGTCAATATTATCTAGCGAGCGCTGCTTTCCCCCCCCCCCCCCCGACACAGCCCACCCCCCGACCCCACCCCCTCCTTCCCGTTTTACCCTTCCCCCCTCCCCATTCCCCCCAACCCCAGTTCTCCTTCCTTTTTTTCTTTTTTTTTTCATAATTTTCAATTCTTTTCTTTATTTGCTTACTTTTCCAATTTTTTTTTTTAACTCAAATTCTATTTTCAATTAACCACCATAATACTATATTTAAGACCAACACTCTGCGCCCAAACTAACATATTTCTATGCTTTCAAAAATCTATATTAAAAAAATGAATATATATAAGTACAACATTAACCAGTTCAACGAGCACCCTAAAACTCCTTATTTAGTTTAAAGCTCTTAGGGTACTCATTGAAAGGTCTTAGAGTCAAAAATTTATTAGGACCATTTAGGATGAAATGATTAGAAAAAAATAACATTTTTGTACCGATTCAAACGGATTGAAAATTGAAACACTTATTTTTTTAAACAGTTTATATATTAAAAAATATAGTCAAAAATTAATCTGACTATTTTTTCCCTTTTTTTCCTATATATATATATATATTAAAAATAAAGTTAAAAAAAAGTATTTCAAGTTTCAATCTGTTTGAACTGGTGCAAAGATATTATTTTTCTAAACATTTTATCCTAAATGGTCGTAGTAAATTTTTGAATACACTTATTTTTTTAACTATTTTTTTAATATATAAACGGTGTAAAAAAATAAGTGTTTCAATTTTCAATCCGTTTGAATCGGTTCAAAGATGTTATTTTTTTGATCATTTCATCTTAAATGGTCATAATAAATTTTTTGCTCTAAGATCTTTCAATAGACACGCTAAGAGAGTCTTGAAACTAAATAATGAGTTTTAGTGTGTTTGTTGAAAGATCTTAAACCAAAAAATTCACTATGACCATTTAAAATAAAATAATAAGAAAAAACGATCTTTGCTCTGATTTAACTGAATTGAAAATTAAAACACTTAATTCTTGAATTATATTTTTAAATATACAAAGGGTGTATTTATAGAAATTAAATAAATAAGATATAAGTAATTAAAAAAAGAAATAAATTAAAAAGTAGGGGGGCCCGGGGGCTCTGCTGGCCCATGGGGCATGGTAGCTCCTACGAAGCCCCTAAAACATTGCCATTTTAGTTTTAAAAAAAATGGAGCCGGATCTAGGACAACGTTTTTAAAAAAAAAAAAATCAAAACTATCAATTTGCAATCCTATGGAGTAGAAACGTAATTATGAGAGCTCTACAGACAAAATTTGATTATGTCTCTTTAGCATAATATGATCAGAATAAAAATATCTACATAGCCGTTCAAACAGATTAAAAATTGAAAAACTTAATTTTTTAACCATATTTTTTAATATATAAACGGTCTCAAAAAATTAAGTGTTCAAATTTTCACTCTATTTGAATCAGTGCAAAGATCTTGTCAATATAATCAGAATAACAAGATCTTTACACCGACTTAAACGGAGTGAAAATTTGAGCACTTAATTTTTTTTAGACAGTTTATATATTAAAAAATATGGTTAAAAAATTAAATGCTTCAATTTTTAATCCGTTTGAACGGGTGTGTAGATATTTTTATTATGATCATATTATTCTAAAGAGACATAATCAAATTTTGCCTGTAGGGCTCTTATAATTACGTTTCTACTCCATAGGATTGCAAATGGATGGTTTTGATTTTATTTAAAAAAAAAAAAAAACTAAAACGTTGTCGTTTTAGGGGAGCCGTGGGGTGGGGGCGTGGGTGGGTGTGGGGGAATTCCTGGGGAGAGCCGGGGGTAATCCGGGAAAATCGCGGAAAAGGTGCTGTGGGGTCGGGGGGGTGGGGTGTCGGGGGGGGGGGGGGGGGGGGGGGCGGGGGGGAATAGCAATTTGCTTATCTAGCGTTTTCTTTTCCTTTCAAGTTCTTAAAGCTTTTGTTCAATTACTCGCACTCCGGTAATTCGTTTTAATTTTCGTTCTTCATTACAGTTATTGGATTGTTTTTATTTGGTTTGGATCTTTTGTTCCCTTTATTCAATTTTATAAATTTTTAAAAGCATGATTAATTCTAGGGTTTTATTCCTTTTATTTTTAATAATGAGTGAGTAGTTTTTCTGAGGTTTGGTCGCTGGGTAAAGGCGCACCGCGATTCAATTAAGATTCGTCTCGCAATTTTTTCGTACATTAATTTAATTGAACAATTTTAGTTGGTGAAAACTACGTCCGTTGGACGAGTCCGAGGCATTGCCGAGCTCATGTGAGCGGGAACGGGGGACCAAAACCTGTTCGCCACTGTGTACGGGACCGACAACCTTAGGATTCGCATATTTCGGGGTTTCCAATTCTCCCTAAATTTAATCGTTTTTAGAACCTTAAAAAGCGAGCAGATTTTGATTGGGTAGCGAGCGCCAGATTCCCTACGACCGTGCCTCTCTTTTTAATTATTTGAGCAAGTTATCTGTCAGTATTAGTTAATTAATCAATCAAAAGACAAGGGGTGGCTACCTAAGAGCCCATTTAATCAGTAACAATCCGAGTTTTTAATCAGCACACATCACCGTCTTTGTGGATTCGACTCCGGACTTACCAGATATTATGCTGCATCGGTTTCCGCCTTACGCTTGAGGCAACCCATTATTTTAGGTTTAGGAAATCGTCAAGCAGTGGTACAGGAATGTTTAGCGGAATTGAAGACATCAATAGACGATGCAAAGAAATATATGCTACGTCGAAGAAGTTACAGTGGACGAGGAAATGATGTTGGTCGATGGTTGTTTCATCCTCGAATTTCTCTACAGAGGCCTCCATGGCACCCCAAAGGTAATTAAGGAAGCTTAAAGCATCAGCTCTTTTATCAGTTGGCATAACTAGTGCATGCATGCTTTATATGATTAAAAATAACAATATTCCCGTTCGGGATGTGGGTGGCATATGGTTTGTCGTCTGTACTTTTGGTGGCAACGTCGTTTGGATCAAGCGTGGAACTACACCAAGGCTGCATTGGGCTATAGCGTAGGTGCAGTCTAGAAAATTAAACAAAATTATTTGTAAATAAATAGTCCAAAAATGAATTTAGCCCAACCCATCATCCTCCCATTAAGCCTAGCCCAACCCACCATTTGATTGAATGGTGTTAAAATTTTATTTTTCTGATCATTTTATCTTAAATGGTCATAATTATTTTTTGGCTCTGGGTCTCTCATAATCAAGTATCTACTATTTGTCATAATTAATTTTTGGCTCTGGCAGATACTTAATTATAAGAGCTCTAGAGGCAAATATTAATCATGACCCTTTAGAATAATATGATAAAAAAAAATAAGATATTTGCACCGGTTCAAATGGATTGAAAATTAGAGCACTTGATTTTTTAGACGGTTTATAAATTTAAAAATATGATTAAAAAATTCAGTGATCCAATTTTCAACCAGTTTGAATTGGTGCAGAGATCTTATTTTTATGATCATTTTATCATGAGGGGTCATAATTAATTTTTGTCTTTAGAGCTCTCATAATCAAATATCTGCTTTATATGATCTCAAATAAAGAGCGGATACTTAATTATAGAGACCTAGAGATAAAAATTAAATATTTCCTTTTAAGATAAAATGATTAGAAAAATAAGATCTTCACACTGATTCAAACGGATTAAAAATTAGAGTAATTAATTTTGTTAAGACTATTTAATAATATAGGTGATGTGCGGGTAAATATTCACATAAACATTCCCTAATTTATCATTCCTAAGCCTATTTATTTTATTACTTGGTATTTTAATGTTTGATTTTTGTATCATAGGCGTTTGAAATCTTAATAGGTTAAAATCGAATGGAATAGGCCATATTATTTTGCTCCTACTGTTGCATGTCTCGATCGGCCTCAAAAGGCTACCTTTTATTACCACTTGTTTTGACTGAAGTCTTGGAAAACAAAAAGGAGGCCTTAGCCAATTCTCCGCCCACAAGGGTTTCTATGAGCAGGACTAGGGCTGCTCAAAAAATCCGGTGAACCGTAAAACCGGTCCGGATCGAACAAATCCATACCTTTTGGATTTTGTCCATCGATTGATGGTCCGGACACAGATTGAAAAATTAGAAAACCGTGACTCGCGGTTCGGTCCATAGATTTTCATTACGAAATCGTGGATTAACCGAACCAGACCGTGAGATATTTATTTTATATAAATAATATATATGTGTGTATTTATATAATAAATTGTTAGTAATGTTTTACACTTTTTTTTTTACCAATTTTAGTATTTTTTCTTAATAATGAGATATAGTGTAGATGTACATAAAATATAGGGAGTAAATCGTAGTTTTTTTGTAAAAATTACGGGTAACCTTAGTTGAGTTTCAGTAGTTCGTTTCTTCTCCGATTCTTTTATGTTATGTAATGTACTATAATGATACAATCCTACTAGTGTTTTAGATTCTTTTGAATTTGATTTCTAAAATAAGCATTTGGTAGTTTATGTAACAAGTACTTTGTGGTGGTGTTAAACTTAAGGATAGTGATTTTGGCACTCCAAAAATTGATGGAGGGGCTCCAAAATTGTACTGTATTGATACACAAAACGACGTCGTTTTGGAGCTCCTCCATCAATTTTTGAAGTGCTAAAATCAATTTCCTAAACTTAATTCTGAATGTAAGATTCTTCCATTTTATTGTGGGATATATGTTTGAGCTTTATTTTTGCTAAATCCGTGGACAAAACCGTAACTGATCCACGAGTCAGGGATCGGATTGGAACCGGACCATAGGACTTTTGGTCCGACACAAATTTCGTTTTGTAAAAACTATGAATAGCTGTTCGGTCCTCGGATTCTTAGAAATCCGAACCGAACCGGACCGCGAGCAGCCCTAAGCAGGACTACCACCACCCAATAGATTTTGCGGTGACCGTCCATCGCATATCTATTGGGGTCTATTACAGACTTTCAAAAAAATACAAAAAAAATATTGATAAATTTTAAAATAATATTTATGACTGTAAAAAATTAGCTACAGCTGATATCGGTAAATATGTTTTTTGAATTTGTAGAGACGAAACAGCAAAACTAAATAGTTTCGTTCCTACGAATTTCGAAAAACATATCTACCGATAATTACTGGAGCTAATTTTTTACAGAGCACCATAAGAATATTAATTTAAAATTTCTGAATACTTTTCTATATTTTTTAAGGTCCGGAGTGGATCCCAACAGACGCGCAGTAGACGGTTACCTCGTTTAATGCTGTGCAACTGGACAATCCGGTTTCTATTTACTCGGCTACAGAAAGACATAAAAAGAAAAAGAAAAGCTGCGCACAAGGGGTATCACGGATTATTTCAGAAAGGACAGGGGAGCTGCGCACATCAGTTCTTGTTCCGAATTTATTTTGGAACGCTGCTACAGGTACAGCAGGAGATGCACAGCAGCCACGCACAGACCGCTTTTGCGTCGGTCTCGGGTCCCGAAAAGATGATCGGAGCCGCTCATTTTGTTTAAAATACTTCTTTTAGGGTTCCTGTAAAAAATCACCTCAATCCGATATCGGGAAGGGTGTTTGCGAACCATCCAATTTTGCTTCAAAATTTAGGCTAAATTTTGAAGCAAAATTGGATGGTTCGTAAACACCCTTCCCGATATCGAATTGAGATGATTTTTTACAGGGACCCTAAACGAAGTATTTTAAACAAAATGAGCGGCTCCGATCGTCTTTGTGGGACCCGAGACGAGCGCAAAAGCGGTCTGTGCGTGGCTGCTGTGCACCCCTTGCTGTACCAGTAGCTTTTTTGTTTATTTCGCGGCTGGTGTTCTAGATTTTAGAAAAAGTAACTTTTAGAAAAAGAAGATAATTTCAAGTCAAAAATTATATGTTTACCCAAATAATTTTTCTACCAATATGGATCTTGTTTGATAGATTTCATTGAGATATTTTATACAATGCAAAAAATCAAAAAATTATTTTCCATTTTCATTATATTTGAGTTTAAAAATTGAAGAAAAAAACTTCAGAGGTTTTTTTTTTTCCTGGAAGTTTTTGAAGTTTGTTCAAGAGTATACACTCCGGAAATTCGTATTAAATTTTGTTCTTTGTTTAAGTTGTTCGTGGGTTCTTGTTTTATTCATATTTTTTGTTTATTTTCTGTCTCGATCAATAGAAGCATGATTCAAATTAGGGTTTTCTTTCATTTTTGTTTGGTAATGAATGAGTAGTCATTTAGGAAGGGTCACAGGGTGATTAGTATGCCGTGATCAGTTCGGACACTGCTCTTATTTTTAAACAATATTGAAAAAATAATTTTAGGTTAATAAAGTACATCCGTCAGATGAACCCGGGCATTGTCGGAGCCCATGTGAACGGGGGAATATAATGGGGGGTCCAAAACTCATTCTCTGCTGCGCATTGGTAAACGGTGACCCTAAAAGGTTCGCATCTTCCGGGGTAGGTTTTTCTCTGTAAAATCAAACATTTTTTAGAACACCAAACAGAGCAGATAGGTCTTGAATTGGTTACGAGTGCTATGAACCCTATGACTGTACCTCCTTTTAATTATTTGAAAAAAAACCAAATAATTTCTTAAGTTTAGTCAATCTCAGCAATCGACTACAAAGGGTGGCTACCTAAGAGCCAGTTTAACAGCAACAACCCAAGTTTTTAAGCAACAAATATCACCGTCTTTGTGGATTCGACTCTGATCTTACCGGATATTGGGTTACGTTAGTCTTCGCCCTACGCTTGGAGTAATCCATTAATTTAGGATTAGGACAATTTCTTAAGTTTAGTCAGTCTCAGCAATCGACTATAAGGGGTGGCTACCTACAAGCCAGTTTAACAGTAACAACCCAAGTTTTTAAGCAACACATATCACCGTCTTTGTGAATTCAACTCTGCTATTATCGGATATTGTGTTACGTCGATCTCCGCTCTACGTTTGGAGTAACCCATTAATTTAGGACTAGGAAATCGTCAAGTAATAGAAGAAATTAGGAGAGAGAAGTGAAAAATAATATAAAAGGAATTGCCGATAAACAGTTGTTTGGAATATATAACGAAGTATTGTAGTGAAATATATTTTACCTAAACTTTTACCTAACTACTGCAAGTGGATTTTCTTGATTTTAGGTAGTTATAATAGCTAATTTCCTTTTTGCTACTCTGTTGTATATGCTCTAAGTGGATCAGACCAATAAAATAAAATGGGAGGAAAAACTCTGTTGTACTTTTTTTTTTGTTTATTTTTGAATATTTATACATTTATATATGAGTTTGTCTCTTCTTGGTTCATACATAAAAATTTTGGTTAGTCCAAGGCGGAATAAATTCCTGGTTCCACCCTTGGTTCGAATCATTGACTTGCTTGTGGTATATGCCATCGTGCCTGAATTCTTTTCATTATTTGATTTTGCATTTCAAAGAGCAGGGAGGAAAAACAGATCCTATTTTTGGTAACAATTCGACCCGTTGGGATGTACAAAGCGACTTGGTACTCCTCGAGAATCAAATTCCTTTCTTTGTGCTTGAGAAATTGTTCCCACTCACGGTGGGTCGCTACAGCCGCTTGTCACTCACCGATTATGTGCAGAAGTTCATAGCGGATGGATGAGTCCACTACGAAATTCCGACAACAGTAGTAGCGCCAAAACTTGGTGTTCGTGCTGCAGCAGATGGATGAGTCCACAGAGAAATTCCGAGAACAGTGGTAGCGCCAGAACTTGGTGTTCGCCCAAAGACTGTGTCCTTAGGGTTTTTGGTTGTACAGCAGCAGCAGAAGAAGAAGAAGAAGAAGTTCAAAGTGGTAATATTGATCATCACCGTA
Organism: Rhododendron simsii; assembly: GCA_014282245.1. Taxonomy (NCBI): domain Eukaryota; kingdom Viridiplantae; phylum Streptophyta; class Magnoliopsida; order Ericales; family Ericaceae; genus Rhododendron; species Rhododendron simsii. Next base: position 35,325,741 of record CM024957.1, on the reverse strand, counting down.
CTGCCAAGTACTATCATATCCTCCATAAACTACATGATGGTTACCTTCCTCCTCATGATCAAACAACACAGAATCCACCAAATTTTAATTTTAGAGAAATGCCTTCGGCATCGGAACTCGTCTATGCAGGAATCAAGTTTGTTCCTGATGCAGGAAACGATCTGTTCAAGTTCAAGTTCAGTGAAACTACAGCCCTATTTTGGTGGTGTCATAGGGCTCATTTCGAAATCCCACCGCTAGCGATATACGACCACACGGAGTCGTTACTCAGGAACCTCATTGCCCTTGAACAGTGCTGCCCGGGCGTTTCAGAGTACGTTTCGTCCTATGCGCATGTCATGGACACGCTCGTGAACACTGGTAAAGATATCCAAGCGCTCGAAAAGGCCGGAGTCCTGTGGAACCACTTGGGTGCCACTGAGGACGCCACCGATCTATTCAACAAGCTATGCAAGGAAATCGTTTTCGGAGATTACTTCGTTGAGACGTGCATGGAAGCCACCAAGTATAGCAAGAGTTTTTGGCCGAAGAATAGGGCACACCTAAGGCGCACGTATTTTGCTTCTCCGTGGACTTTCATAGCTTTCTGTGTCGGTCTCATTGCTTTTGTCATGTCGATTATTCAATTCGTCCGCGATTTCCTTAAGAAAAGCGGATGAAGCGTAGGGAGCAAAGAGCTCATGGGGTGGTTAAATCAAGTGGGTGAAAAGAGAGAACTACGGGATCTCCATTGGGCGTTTTCATTTCGCTCGTTGTTTATGTGTGTGATCAGATGTGTGGTGTTGTCGTATGATTATTTTGAAAGTAGTAATTAGTGTTGCGTGAAAACTGTAATCCCAATCTCTCATTCCCATGAGGACGATCATCAACATATTTTTTTTTTATGTTTTCAATTAGAATCTGAGGGAATGTTTCTGAATGTACCAGTTGTGCAAATTTGCTCAGCCTATTCAAGCGCAACAGCTCCGTTCTGCTTTGCTTCAACTTCTTACCGTACGTATATATCCAAGTCCGTGGAAAGATTTTGGAGCATTGCGTGAGTTCAAAAGACCAGGAATGAAGCAAGTGCTAGAGATGCTTTCCAAGGAAGTAGTAGCACTCAACAAGAATCCCTAACCAAAAAAATTGTCTTTAACAAGAAACCAAGTTTGTCAAGTTGATTGTCTCATTTCTTTTTTCAGTGGTGACCTACGTTCGAGTTCCATGGAAAGCAGATTTGGATTTCAAGACTATATATGGATAGCTTCTAAACCCTTGTTAACTAACATACTAATAGCCCGCTAACACCCACAGATGTATACCGTATGACAAAAAAAAATTGTCTTCATAAAACAAAAAACATTAAACGAGAAACGATTGACTGGGCCAGGGGGTGCATCTAGCACCGAAAATGCTAAGGCTACCGAAAATGTACATACAGCATGCGGGGCCCATATTTGGGTTCCCCATGAATAATCATAACCATTCATTAATTTTAATATAATTCTTCGAGTGGCTCTCGAAAAAAAAAAACAAAAAACATAAAAGTTCAGCTAGATATGTGTAAATGATTGATCCATTTTTGCAAATTTCATTTACAATTTAGCATCCTGATTCTGAAATGATAAGTTTGAAGGTTTGATCAACAAATTGGGCTTGATGAAATTCATTTGGTTAGCCCCGGCCGCGTCATATATCTTTGCTATGTACTCTGTTGTTAATTCAGCCAGAAGATGTGGTGTATCTCGCACATATATATGTATCTTTTCTCCTTTCTTTCTTTTTTTGTCCATGGTCTATTGCTTGTTTTTAATAGCAAGTAGCCGTTTTGATGGTTAAGCCATTTGCAGGTGAATGGTGCTGTGAATATAGACATCTAGATACTGCCAATGTGTGTCGGTTCTATGCGCATTCATTGAACGGTTCCAATCACACTTGTGTCCTTATGTCTCTGTCTCAAGCATTATTGTTCATTGGTTCGAGGTTACAACACAATTTAAACTTACACTTATACCAGAAAGGTCGTTGTCATGTGATACACTTTTTTTTGTTGATAATGTAGGGTGTCCGGGCTAGTTTGAGCGCACCTCAGACTAATCCTTACAGTCTCTTTCACAGCCGTTTCACATGCTTACACGTGGGGGTGAAGTGGCCCCAAAAGTTGTTGACATTGAGAATCGAATTTAAGACCTTAGGATTGAGCAAACATTCAAGTCTCATGCCAAGACTACTTAGCCAACCCCTTGGGGTTTCGTTTGATACACTTGCGATACAAAGAGTAATTAATGAATGAAAGGAGAACATTTGGATCCTCTATTGAACTATTTTCAAACAAGAAGGTATCTCCAATCTGGAAAGCAATCATGCAAATTCAGTCCAAAAACCCAATGCATTTGGAATATCCAAGGACAACATCAGTATCAAGATTGGGGATATGGCAATGAGACACTGTTCTGGATGGATACTTAACTCTAGGGCCTGCCATTATACTCTTCTTTTCCCAGAGTTTTCAACCTTGTTAAACTCGAACATGAAACTGTAGCTTCAGTTTTCCAGAGAAAAGAATAGCTAGACACTTGGGAGTTGGGACTTCCATTTCAGGAGAATTCTATACTCTTGGGAAGTGGAAGAGATGAACTCAAATCTATGAAATGCTGGAAAACAAAAGTCTTGAACTGACTAGCAACAGAGATCAACTGATATGGAAAGGGTTCCAACTGAACCAAATTCACAGTCTCGTCCATGTACATGTGGCACTTTCCTAGGCAAACTTTGATTTTTAGTGGAAAAGAAACAAAAATGGAGGAGGAAATGGACTGCCTAATGCAGTCGGCAGAAACAGCCAGAACAGGGGAGGAGAGAGGTTTGCTACTGGATCTCAAAATGGGGTAGCTTTCTTTGGCTGCTCTCACACGTTTTTTCAGTACACCACCACTTTAAATACAAGGCATTACACATATAATAGACCTGGGCTTTACCTAACAAAAGAGCCCAATAACAAAAAGGAAATAAGCTTGCCCATTACAAAAGAAACATTTAGTCCAAACACAAAGCATAAACTTGGTCCAAATAAAATAAAAGCACAACAAGGAATTAATTTCAACACTCCCCCTTAATGCCTTGTTGTAACACCCAACATTTCTCTAAACTATTGAAACTTTTCCTTTGAAAGAGCTTTGGTGAAAATATCAACCACTTGGTCTTCGGCAGCACAATACTTGAATTGAATCTCTTTGTCTTCCATGGCCTCTCGAATGAGGTGATGGTTGATGGCAATGTGTTTTAAATGAAGGAAGCAGAGCAGACAAAGTTCACGGTGCTACAGGAATGTTTAGCAGCAATGAAGACATCGATAGACCATGCAAAAAAATGCTACGCAAAAGAAGTTACGCTGGATTGATCGAGTTGATATATTGGCTTTTTATCACCTAGCACACATTTTTCCCATTAAAGAGTCCTAACCTAAGATTCCTCATGATTTATTTTCTAGATATAAAAGTATTAGTACTTGACTATTTGACGATCAGCATAAAATATTCAAGAGATTTTTATTTTCTTCTTGGTCAACTGGAAGGTGAGGATGCTTACATGATTTTTTTTAATCATAATCTGTTTTTTTTTTGAAACGGAAAAAAAAATCTATAAAATCTATACTAAATAGATTTTTACCTCTTTTTTTTTTATCATCATCTGTTACATGAATATACCACGTTAGTCAACATAAAAAGTTTGGAAAGGGGTAAAAATCTATTTATGTTATCTTTTTTTCGAAACAGTACTCATTCCAAACATTGTTCCCTCATAAGTTCTTCTACCTAAAATTTATAGCATCAATTATGTTACGATATATATTTTTAGATGAACAGGGTTCTAATTACTCTACAAGAAAATTGTCACGTTGTGATGAATACATATTGTTTCTAAATCATTAGATTTTGTCACCAATACACGTCCTTGCGAGTAGACATATGATCGTCTACAATTTTTTCGCCTATACTGCCTCGCTTTTTATGGCAAATAAGCGACAGATATTTTCCTCGTTTACTATGGCGCAATAAGCGTCAAATATTTCTCTCATTGTGTTATGATGAATTTGTGGCCAATTCTATCACTTTCATCGCAAAATAAAGTTACCCACATACAAAGATACGAAAAAATATTTTTCATGTTTTTCATCCTAAATACATCTTCAAATGGAAAAAATTATGTGATTGCTTGCTTTACTGGGGCTCAAGATTGAACTTGTGACATCTTGTTTAAGACACAATGATGATTCACAATGCCAACATGCATTTCAAGTGCAAAATTGAAGTATTGAATTTATAAACCTTCTGCACGTCTTTTCACCTAATGATTAATAATTTTGCATTTTAAATTAATCCAAATAATTAGTCAGAAAAACCAAGTTATACAAATTTAATTAATGATTTTGCATTTCAAAAAGCAAGGAGAACAAGACACATATCCTATTTTTGGTAACAGTTTGAACTTTTACAACGTGATAAATGACTTGGTACTTCTGGAGAACCAGATTCTTTTATTTGTACCTGAGAAATTGTTCTTCACTCACTGTGGGTCGGATCCCTAATCGTCCCGGGGGGAATTTGTCGCTCACCGAGTATGTGTGGTACTATAGCTATAAGATGAGGCCCGTACGAAATCCCATCCACAGTAGTAGAGCCAAAACTTGGTCTCCGCTGGGTGACTGTGTCCTTTGGGTTTTTGGTTCTACAACTGCGCGCGCCAGAAGATGGCCTATCAAAAAGGAAAAAAACAGCAGCAGGAGAGGATGAAGAAGAAGAAGAAGCTAACAAAGATACTGTTGGTAATTTAATTCATCAAAGTAGCTCTATTTTCTACCCAATTAACCATCTATCGTCAAGCCAACCAAACTGCCGACTGCCTGGCCAGACTTCGATCGCAGGAAAATTTAAGAAACATACAGTAGTCTAGGGTATTCCACCCCATTCGCGTCTTCGCAAAGTTGCGAATTAATACAAGTAGGAGCAACATCAAATAAATGAAAACCGAGAGCATCATCAAATGACATATTAGCTAGTAAGTCAGCACATTTGTTTCCTTCACGAAAGACATGGTCAATCTTCTCCACTCCCAGCTGTCTCATCAGGCATCTGCAATCATGAACGAGATTATTTAGAATGTGTCGGGGTTGATTTGGGCCCATAATGAGCTGAATGGCTGTCTGAGCATCAATTTCCACACAGAGGGGGACAAGCTGTTTGCTCTGAGCGAGTTGTAGACCATCCCTAAGAGCCCATAATTCTGCTTCCAATGCTGTCATTGGGTAGAGGGATCTGTGGAAGCCAGCTATCCAGTTTCCTTTTTCATCTCTGATTAGACCACCTCCTGTGGCTTGTGATGGATCCTTTTTGCATGCCCCATCAGTATTTAATTTAAAGAAGGGTGCGCCCGGAGGGCACCATTTCACAAGCACAGTACTTCTATTTTGTGAATTCAAGGCCGGCATTGCAATATAATACCATTCAATTGCCAGAGCAATTGAAGAGGTAATGGTGGAGTCCAAGTGTTCTCTGGCCCGACTAGGTTCATTTTGGAAGAGGGTTTTGTTTCTGAGAAGCCAAATATTCCAACAAGTAAAAGGAAAGACAACACACCACGAAATTCCCGATCGGTGGAGGGTTTGTGATTCACGGTTTAGCTTTAGCCAAAAAGGGAGAGGAGAGGAGAAAAGAGAGAGAGCACTGTTAGGGATACTAACACCTTCCCAAACAATGGAGGCCACACGGCAATCTCGAAGGACGTGAGTTGTGTTTTCACTGCCAGCATTACAAATCTCGCAAAGGTCACTTTGGGTGATGCTTCTTGTGAAAAGAAGGTGCATGGTTTTGAGTCTATTTTGGGCAGCAAGCCAGAAGAAATTTTTGATTATGGGATTAGCTTTAATTTTCCAAATCCAAGTCCAATGTCCAATTATCAAAGGGGGGGGGGGGGGGGGGGGGGGGGGTGTAGACGAAATTTCTAGTGAGAAGCCAAGCAGAATTGGAGGAAAAGGTGCCATTGGGGGAAGAGTTCCAGACTGTGGTATCCGGTTGGGGATCCAACCTCTGAGGGTGAACAAGGAAGATGCGAGTGAGAATGTCGAGGGGAAGAGAGAATGAAATTTTTGAGAGATCCCATTCATTTAAATCCCAAACATCTCTGACCGTAAGGTTAGATTCCTCTTCGAGGAGAGGACCTGAGATCAAGGACCTCAAAGGGCCGAGACCAGTCCAGTTGAGGACCTGAGATCTAAGTATCATTTACTGTTCGGTTTTAATAGTTGGTTGTCATTTGTTGGTTAAGCCATTTGCTGGTGAATGGTGCCTACGGAAATTGACATCCTGACAAAATTATCCTTCCTGTTTCCATATTAGGAATCTAATAGTGAATGTTTTTTTCGCTCTCTTTTTTTCTCTCTTCAGGAATTCATTCTAAACTTGATGAGCGGTTTATTTTTAGAAATCATTCAAAACTTCATGAGCGGTTTAGATGTAAATTTCACAAAACTTGAAACATGAGAAAAGGATTTGGATCGAAAGATGCATGAATTATGAGAGTTCACCTACACCTTTAGGGTAAGAAAAGCAAGACAAAAATTGCAAAAGCAAAAAAAGTTTTGAAGGGGTCATATTTTTCCTTCCTCTCCAAATTAGGAATCAATGAAGATTAAATGTTTTTTTTTGGATAAGCAATGAAGATTAAATGTTCTTCACTCTCTTTAGGAATAGTTAGAAATTATTCCAAGCTTGGCAAGCGCATGCATGGTTTGTTTCTCTTTAGGAACCATTAGCAATCATTACAGATACGACGAGCAGTCTAGATGTAAACTTCAAAAAAGTAAATAAACTATTCTATCTTATGCGCTGCAAATCAAGAAATTAAAAATACAGTAGGCTACATTTGTGATCCCACAAGAGAAGTATCCAGCAGGTACATCTCTCGCTTCTTTTCTTACAGTTTAATTTCTCTCTCTCGGTGCCACCAAGAATAATTTTCTTTGTGTCTCACGAAGAAAAATTATTTAGCAGTCCTGCGCTCCGACACCACACATTAGTTTAACAAAAAAATAAAAGGAAAAAGAATTGAGAGGGATGTTTTTTTTTTTTTGCTCGGCAAACGAAACTTTTATAAGAACTCGAAAGGATACATCGAGGAGGCTCGAGCAAGGTAAGAAGACACACTTACTCAAGCAAACAGAAGAAAAAAGAACAGCTAATCAGGACCTTTCAACAAAAAATTGGAAGACAAACACCTAAAATAAACAGACCATTTTACAGTTTCAACAACCTGACTCCATCCAAAAAAATCCTAAAATCTTCCATTGAGTACACCTTGATGTCGAATTTCGCCTTTATCCACATCGCAACTCTAGTTTTGATCAAATCGCCCACTTCCCCAGAGCTTGTTGTAGCATTGTTGAAAACATAAGCATTTCTTACCAACCACAAAGACCACAATGTTGCGTAGAAGGTAGCTTCCCACAAGTGTTTTTCCAAACTTCTGAATCTACTATCGCCCCACCAAATGAACTGATCCTCCAAAGATGCAGGGCATACCCAACTTATATGCCACCAATCCAATATCCTTGACCAAACATCCCAAGAAAAATGGCAATGCATGAATAGATGATTAGGTGTTTCCAAGTGCAGTGAGCAAAACGGGCAAAGGACAGATTGTCCCTCAAGAATCAGATTTCTTTCCAAAAGTACGGATCTAGTAGCCACCTTGGATTGAATAGCCATCCAAACAAAGATTTCCACGTTTGGGGGCTGAGATTCTTCCATATATGTTCCATCACTGGCCTTCATGAGTAGCCTCGATTTCCTTTAATTTGTTAACAGTTGATTTGTAAATGGCAAATCTTGTGCACAAGAAAGAAAGAGAGAATATTTGCAATATTATTGATAAAAGATTAATAATTGAATAGGTTACAGTTTTTTTTATAAGACTCTAACCCTAGAAATCCTACTGAAAAAAGAAATTTTAAATCATGCCAAAACAAGCGGCATTAAAGAAACTATATTTCCTATTTAATTAAATAAAATCCTAATTCTTGTAGATTAAAAATCCTAATAAAGGTAGAAATTAAAATCAAACCGAATATGAAAACTAAATAATTCTAACCTAAACGAAAATATTCCTAGGAAGAGTTTTATTCTAAAGCAATAAAAATAAAATATAGAAACACCCCAATCTTGTCCTACATCACTCTACCACTGGATAGTCGTTACTTCTACGCATGAGAATATTGCAAGTTTTGAAAAGAGGGCAAATATATGAGTGCACCAATTAAACTGTGAGCCCTTCTATATAGAGAGAGGGTCTGTCTTAGCTCAAACCCAAACCTCTACCACCAAGTATAAACACAACTGCTACTTGATTTCGATCGTTGATCAAATGGAAACCCAAATCCACCCAACTGAAATGAGTCAAGGGGAGAATGGCTCTGACGAGGAGGCTCTTTGAAAAATCAGGGTTCCCTAACAATCCGGAAAAACCCTAACAATATGAATGAGAATCACAAAATATTACTACCAACAAAAACTACGTAAGTAATCAAACCCACAACGCAGAGATATACGTGGAAAACCCCAAAACAGGTAAAAACCACGGGAAGGAATCAAATCACTATAATCATTGTGCAGTTACAGATATACCTATCCAAACGATGTAAATCCTCACAACGTTCTAAGTACTACCTGCCGAGTCACACGTACACCGCACCCAGTGATCTTGATCGCCACCGGCCTTGAGTCCACAAGCCCTCCAATAGACCTAATAAAAATAGCTCTTCGAGATGCCTGTTGCTTCGTTATGCCGCACACCTCTTTTTCTCCTATCACAGCATTATCTATTTTGCTTCCCCACGTTGCTTTTACTGCCTCTTTCCTTTTATATGGCCGGCTGCGGTAAAACCCTATGGAATGAAAAGTCCATGTCCATAATTAGTCCTCTTGTGATGACTTTATTTTTTACGTTGCTTCTCTCATTTAGAAGGCAGTAGATTCCAATTGATACCCAAATCAATTCCTCCATCGATCCGAAATAAATATGATTCCTTCCACTCTAATTCTATAGAGACATACTAGCCTATAAAAAATAATTAATAAAATTACAACTCGATAAAAATATGTGTTTTGTCAAATGGAATTGCCAAAACAATTAAGACTACGGAATTTGGACCATACACTCTTCAACGCCTCACATCGACCTTCTATCAGAAAATCGATAAAGGTGCCCAGAAAACTGAATTCTTCTTCTCTTTGGCTTACATTTACAGGGTGCCCGAAAAGCTTCGTAAGCTTAAGGAAAGTGCCTACACCCCTCACCTCATCGCTATTGGCCCTCTTCACCGAAATGACAAACACCTCCAAACACCCTTGCAACACATCAAAATGAGCTACACAAAATTCCTACTCCATCGACTGACCGCAGAAATGAAGGACCCGAAATTAGCAAAGCAGACAAAGCTCACGGTGCTACAGAAATGTTTAGCGGAAATGAAGACATTGGTAGACGATGCAAAGAAATGCTACGCAGTAGAAGTTACACTGGATGAGGAAATGATGTTGGTCGATGGTTGTTTCATCCTCGAATTTCTCTACAGACGCCTCAATGGCACCTTAGAGGTAACGAAGCTTAAAGCTTCAGCTCTTTTATCAATTGGCATAGCTTAATCCCCCTCGATTGCTACTTTTCGCATCCTTTTTAAGTAGCTCAATTAATAAAAATACTCTTCATACTAATGCATGCATGCTTTAAATGATTAAAAATAACAATATTCCCTTTCGGGGTGTGGGTGGCATATGATTTGCCCTCCATACTTTTGGTGGCAACATCGTTTGGATCAAGAGGGGAACTACACCAAGGCTGCATTGGGCTATAGCTCCCATTAAGCCCAGCCCAACCCACCATTTGGTTGAACGGTGCATAAATCTTGTCTTTTTGATCATTTTATCCTTAATGGTCATAATTAATTTTTGACTCTGTATCTCTCATAATCAAGTATCTACTCTTTGTCATAATTAATTTTTGGCTCTAGTAGATTCTTGATTGTAAGAGCCCTAGAGGCAAATATTAATCATGACCCTTTAAAATAATATAATCAAAAAAATAAGATATTTACACCGGTTCAAACGGATTGAAAATTAGAGCTCTTAATTTTTTTAGACGGTTTGTAAATTTAAAAATATGATTAAAAAATTAAGTACTTCAATTTTCAACTAGTTTGAATTGGTGCAGAGATCTTATTTTTATGATCATTTTATCCGAAATGGTCATAATTAATTTTTGACTTTAGAGTTCTCATAATCAAGTATCTGCTTGATAAGATTCCAAATAAATAGCAGATACTTAATTATGGGAGCCCTAGAGATAAAAATTAATTACGACCTTTTAAGATAAAATGATCAGAAAAATAAGATCTTCACATTGATTTAAACGGATTAAAAATTAGAGTACTTAATTTTTTAAGACTGTTTAATAATATAAGAGAAATTAGGAGAGAGAAGAGAAAAATAATATAAATGGAATTGCCGATGAACAGTCGTTTGGTATATATACCGAAGTATTGTAGCGAAATATATTTTACCTAAGCTTTTACCTAACTGCTGCAAGTGGATTTTCTCAATTTTAAGTAGCTACAATAGCTAATTTCATTTTTGCTACTCTGTTGTATATGTTCTAAGTGGATCGGACCAACAAAATAAAAAGGGAGGACAAGCTCTTTTGTACTTTTCTTTTGTTTATTCTGAATATTTATATATTTATATACGAGTTTGCCTCTTTTTGGTTCATATATATAAATTTTGGTTAATTAGCCCAGAACGGAATAAATTTTTTGTTCCACCCTTAGTTCGGATCATTGACTTGCTTGTGACATATGCCATCGTGCCCACATTCTTTTCATTATTTGATTTTGCAATTCAAAGAGCAGGGTGGAAAAACAGATCCTATTTTTGGTAACATTTCGACCCTTTTGGATGTACAAAGCGACTTGGTACTCCTCGAGAACCAGATTCCTTTTTTTTTGCTTCAGAAATTGTTCCCGCTCATGATGGGTCACTACAACAACTTGTCGCTCACTGATTATGTGCGGGAGTGCCATAGGGGATGGATGAGTCCACTACGAACTTCCGACTACAGTAATGGCGCCAAAACTTGGTGTTCTTGCTACAGCAGATGGATGAGTACACAGAGAAATTCCGACAACAGTAGTAGCGCCAGAACTTGGTGTTTGCCCAAAGACTGTGTCCTTGGGGTTTTTGGTCGTACAACAGCAGCAGAAGAAGAAGTTGAAAGTGGTATTATTGATCATCACCATACTGCCAAGTACTATCATATCCTCCATAACCTACATGATGGTTACCTTCCTCCTCATGATCAAACAAAACAGATACTAGTAAATTTTGATTTTGGAGAAATGCCTTCGGCATCAGAACTTGTCTATGCAGGAATCAAGTTTGTTCCCAGTGCAGGAAACGATCTGTTCAAGTACAAGTTCAGTGAAACTACAGGCCTATTTTGGTGGTGTCATAGGGCTCATTTCGAAATCCCACCACTTGCGATATACGACCACACGGAGTCGTTACTCAGGAACCTCATTGCCCTTGAACAGTGCTGCCCTGACGTTTCGGGGTACGTTCCGTCCGATGCGGGTGTCATGGACATGCTCGTGAACACTGATAAAGATATTCAAGTCCTCGAAAAGGCCGGAGTCCTGAGGAACCACTTGGGTGCCACTGAAGACGCCACCGATCTATTCAACAAGCTATGCAAGGAAATCGTTTTCGGAGATTACTTCCGTGAGACGCTCATGGAAGCCACCATGTATAGCAAGTGTTTTTGGCCGAAGAATAGGGCACACCTGAGACGCACGTATTTTGCTTCTCTGTGGACGTTCATAGCTTTCTGTGTCGGCCTCATTGCTTTTGTCATGTCGATTATTCAATTCGTCCGCGACTTCCTTAAGAAAAGCGGATGAAGCGTAGGGAACAAAGAGCTCATGGGGTGGTTAAATCAAGTGGGTGAAAAGAGAGAACTGCGGGATCCCCCTTGGGCGTTTTCATTTCGCTCATTGTTTATGTGTGTGATCAGATGTGTGGTGTTGTCGTATTATTATTTTGAAAATAGTAATTAGTGTTGCGTGAAAACTGTAATCCTAATCTCTCATTCCCATGAGGACGATCATCGACATTTTTTTTTTATGTTTCTGAATGTACCAGTTGTGCAAATTTGCTCAGCCTATTCAAGCGCAACAGCTCCGTTCCGCTTTGCTGCAACTTCTTACCGTACGTATATATCCAAGTCCGTGGAAAGATTTTGGAGCAATTGCGTGAGTTCAAAAGACCAGGAATGAAGCAAGTGCTAGAGATGCTTTCCAAGGAAGTAGTAACACTCAACAAGAATCCCTAACCAAAAAAATTGTCTTTAACAAGAAACCAAGTTTGTCAAGTTGATTGTCTTATTTCATTGTCAAGTTGATTGTTTCATTTCTTTTCTCAGAGGTGACCTAAGTTCGAGTTCCATGGGAAGCAGGTTTAGAATTCATGGCTATGGATAGCTTCTAAACCCTTGTTGACTAGCATACTAATAGCCCGCTAACACCCCCACAGATGTATACCGTATGACAAAACAAAATTGTCTTCATAAAACAAAAAACATCAAACGAGAAACTATTGACTGGGCCAGGGGGTACATCTAGCACCGAAAATGCTAAGGCTACCGAAAATGTACATACAGCATGTGGGGCCCATATTTGGGTTCCCCATGAATAATCATAACCATTCATTAATTTTAATATAATTCTTCGAATGGCTCTCGATAAAAACAGAAAACAAAAAAGTTCAGCTAGATATGTGTAAATGATTGATCCATTTTTGCAAATTTCATTTACAATTTAGCATCCTGATTCTGAAATGATAAGTTTGAAGGTTTGATCAACAAATTGGGCTTGATGAAAGTCATTTGGTTAGCCCCGGCCGTGTCATATATCTTTGCTATGTACTCTGCTGTTAATTCAGCCGGAAGATGTGGTGTATCTCGCACATATATATGTATCTTTTCTCCTTTCTTTCTTTTTTTGTCCGTGGTCTATTGCTTGTTTTTAATAGCAAGTAGCCGTTTTGATGGTTAAGCCATTTGCAGGTGAATGGTGCTGCGAATATAGACATCTAGATACTGCCAACGTGTGTCGGTTCTATGTGCATTCATTGAACGGTTCCGATCACACTTGTGTCCTTGTGTCTCTGTCTCAAGCATTATTGTTCATTGGTTCGAGGTTACAACACAATTTAAACTTACACTTATACCAGAAAGGTTGTTGTCGTGTGATACACTTTTTTTTTTGTTGATACTGTAGGGTGTCCCGAACCAGTTTGCGCGCACCTCAGACTAATTCCTACAGTCCCTTTCACAGTCGTTTCACATGCTTACACGTGGGGGTGAGGCTCCAAAAGTTGTTGACAAGGAGAATCGAATTTAAGACCTTATGATGGTTGACAAGGAGAATCGAATTTAAGACCTTATGATGGAGCAAACACTCAAGTCTCATGCCAAGACCACTTAGCCAACCCCTTGGGGTTTCGTTTGATACACTTGCGATACAAAGAGTAATTTAATGAACGAAAGGAGAACATTTGGATCCTCTATCGAACTATTTTCAAACAACAAGGTATCTCCAATCTGAAAGCAATGATGCAAATTCAGTCCAAAAACCCAATGCATTTGGAATATTCAAGGACAACATCAGTATCAAGATTGGGGATATGGCAATGAGACACTTTTCTGGATGGATACTTAACTCGAGGGCCTGCCATTATACTCTTCTTTTCCTAGAGTTTTCAACCTTGTTAAACTCAAACATGAAACTGTAGCTTCAGTTTTCCAGAGAAAAGAATAGCTAGACACTTGGGACTTCCATTTCAGGAAAATTCTATACTCTTGGGAAGTGGAAGAGATGAACTCAAATCTATGAAATGCTGGAAAACATAAGTCTTGAGCTGACTAGCAACAGAGATCAACTGATATGGAAATGGTTCCAACTCAACCAAATTCACAGTCTCTTCCATGTACATGTTGGCACTTTCCTAGCCAAACTTTGATTTTTAGTGGAAAAGAAACAAAAATGGAAGATAAGGTGAAAGATAAGAGCTACAAAGTTAAGGTGATGGAAGATAAGTGCGATCAACCTCATGAAGCGGAGAAACAAATTCCTAGAGTAAGTCTAGTTTCTTCCTCGCATTCAGATGAAGATTCAAAGGCTGTGGAGGAGGACAAGGAAGATGAGGTGGATACGTCGGTATCTGGGAGTGAATCTAATGGGCCCTTTCCAGTTGCAGAGGTGTTTGCTCAACAAAGGAGTGAAAATCACCGTGGTTCTCCCATCTATGATCAATCAAAGGATATCAACTCTAGTTCAACTCATGGTTTGGAGTCCATTGTGGAGGATTCAATGGGCCTTACATCTCTTTTTCAAGAGGCTGAAGATACGAGAGGTAAATCCCAAGGGGACGAGATACTGAGTCATTCGGTTCCTATGGCAACTGATCCAATGAAGCTGATTAATGAGGGTAAGGAAGTGTGGAATGAACCCTTAGTCCATGATTCTGGAAACAATATCAGAGCATCTCAATTTGCAGGGATTAATTTAATGGTGGATTTTAGGCCTAAGGAGGTCAAGGGTAAAAATAGGAGCTAGGCTTTCGGTGATGAATTGGTTTTAGTCGAGTCGAATGGAACTTCAGTCTCGCTTCATGAAATATCTGGTTATATAGCTGATACTCCAGACCAGGAGCAGTTTAGATTGCAGAGGAACTTTAGGAAACTATCAGAGCAAGCACCAAGTTAGGCATTAAGTGCGATGACGCTGGTATATTGCGAATGAAAAAGATGATTGAACAGGAAGCTAAGGATCTGGAAAGCATATTGAGGGACAATCCTTTCGCTCCTCTCCAAAGGAAAAAGATCCAAAAGCTCCAAAGGAATGAGTCTCGGGTTCAGCATAGGTCCTCTTTAGCATTGTAATGGGTTTGGGGTCTAAGAGGTGGTGCTGGGGTGGTTATGATATTTTGGTGATCGAGCTAGCTGTGTGTATGCTCGTGATTGATGTCGGTAGTGGTGTGATGGGGACTGCTATAATTTTGTGGTGGTGGTGATTAGGGTTGTTTGGTTTAGGTTTTGGTTTTGATTCTTGGGTTGGCCGGGCTTATTTTTTCAGTTATGGGCGTTTTGAGTCCCTTAGGTGTTTCGGTTTGGACCTCGGTCCTCTGTCTTCCAATCTTGGTTGGAATTCTCTCCCCTCCCCCCCCCCCCATCTTGATGTACCCTTTGTCAAGTTTTCTTAATAAAATTTTTTGCCTATCAAAAAAAAAAAATAAAGAAACAAAAATGGAGGTGGAAATGGACTGCCTAATGCAGTCGGCAGAAACAGCAAGAACAGGGGAGAAGAGAAGTTTGCTACTGGATCTCAAAACGGGGCAGCTTTCTTCGGCCGCTCTCACACGTTTTTTCATTCCACCACCACTTTAAATACAAGGGCATTACACAGATAATAGACTTGGGCTTTACCTAACAAAAGAGCCCAATAACAAAAAGGAAATAAGCTAGCCCATTACAAAAGAAACATTTAGCCCAAACACAAAACGTAAACTTGGTCCAAATAAAAAAAAGACAACAGGGAATTGATTTCAACAGTACAAGCTAGCTGTGAATCTTAACCAACCTAATCCAAATGCTGGGGAAAGAAAAGGGTTTGAATTGTTATGGCATAATGCAATTGCAGCCCCTCATAGAGTCCAATGTTTTGGATGGATGGTTCAACTAGCTAGGAAGGCTTAAAACTGCTGAATACCCTATTAAGGTTGGGAATTCTTCATGAGGACATGGAAGCAGGTTGCATTTTTTGTGGGTGGACCTAGAAACTTTGGACCATGTTCTGCTTCAGTGTCCACTCACTAATTTGGACAGTTTGGATTGAAATTTCAGCTGGTGGGGCATACAATGGGCCTAACCACCCTCCGTCTTAGCCCTCCTACAGTGGTGGATAAAATCTGAGTGTGCTCTATGGGTGTGTGTGTCCTCATCTGGGTGTGTGTCCACTTATAATGCGTGTGTGTGTCCCACCATAAGGGGTTGTGTCCACCGAAAGTGTGAGTCCATTAATTAGGCCCCGTTTGATAATGAGTTTGAAGGTTGGAATGAGACTACTAATTCCATTGGATTATTAATATTTTGTTTGGTAACAAAAAAAGGTTCGGACTATTAGTCCCTTGAGATGTCCAAGCCGGCCATCAGGGGGTATTCTATAAGGGGTTGGGTGTGTCCACCATAAGGGGTTGTGTCCACCGAAAGTGTGAGTCCACTAATTAGGCCCCGTTTGATAATGAGTTTGAAGGTTGGAATGGGACTACTAATTCCATTGGATTATTAATACTTTGTTTGGTAACACTACTACAATAATCGTTAAAGATGACAGTTTAAAAGTGTCATTAAACATGAAAGATGACAGTTTTGAAACTGTCATCTATGGAGCTGTCATTAAAAGTCTAGATTTGTTATGACAATAAAAAACTGTCATTAAACATATAAGATGACAGTTTAAACCTGTCATCTTTGTGATAAAAGATGATAGTCTTAATCTGTCATCTTTAATCGCAAAGATGACGGATTTAAACTGTCATCTTATCTGTTCTCCATTCAAGAAAAAAAAAAACCAATTCTCTTTCAAATGCGTGGCCGCCCACGTGGCACCCACATGCCTCTAGCATGGCCGCCCAGTGGCACTTGTGTGTCTCCTACTTAGCACTTGTGTGGCCAGCAAATATTTGCCTGCCCCAGGACTTGAACTCAAGAACTTCAGTTCCTCGCGCGCGTGTTACCATCTAAGCTGGCACGCTTATTGTTAACAAAAGACAAACAAAAACATGTATAGTATATTTTCAAAAATTTTAAGATGAGCACTTTTAATGTCAGTTTTGGATGAAACTGTCATCGTAGACATTGAAAGTATGAGATAACAATTTTAAACTATCATCTTATATGTTTTTATGACACTTTCTGACTGTCATCTTTTATGATCAACTGCAATGTCAGTTCTAACTAAAACTGTCATTAAAAGGGCTTAGTTTCAATGTCGCTTTTAAGGAAAACTGTCATTAAAAGGTTTCCCATATGGGCTTCCGGAAGCGCATGTTTTAATGTCAGTTTTAAGCAAAAACTGTCATTGTTTTAAGCAAAAACTGACATTAAAGAAAAAGATAATAATGTCACTTTTATTCTAAACCGTCATCTTATATCGCAAAGATGACAGTTTGTAAGATAGACTGTCATCAAAAGTCTACCATCATATTTTCGATGACAGTTTTACAAAAACTGTCATTGTTTCAATTTTTTGAGTGTCATCTTTTAAGGTTTTTGTAGTAGTGTAACAAAATAAGGTTTGGACTATTAGTCCCTTTGGATGTCCAAACCGGCCATTAGGGGGTATTAGGAATACCTATTTGTAATCCTAACCCATCCTCTCCTCATTACAAATCTCTTTTATCAATCCAATTTCATCATCTAATCCCATCTCAAACAAACATAATATTAATAATCCCATGATCGAATTCCATCCCAAACAAACATACTCATTATCAATCCATTCTCATTACCAATCACAATCTTAATCTCATCTTTTTACGAATCTCATCCATCTATCACTGTTGTCAAACGACGCCTTGGGGTTTGGGGGGGGGGGGGGGGGGGGGGGGGGGGGGGGGGGGGAGGGGAGAGAGTTTTCACTCAATTAAGAGTTTTTTTCCGTTCATATATATGTCCCTCAAACTATATTTCATTTTTCTACTTAGTCCTTACAACAACAAAACTCATGTAATCCTCAATTATTGGAGGTATGGGTGAGTGAAGATTGGAGACAGATCTAACATTTGATAATATGCACAAAATTACTGCTCTTAGAATACAATTGATACAGTGGCCTCCCTAAACTTATTTTGCTGCGGAACCATATATGCCCCCAAATTAAAGCCAAATGGCATCAGAAATGACAAATTTAGAGAAGCAATTCAATTTCTGTGCAAATTACCGTGCTTCCTTTATTGATAGTGCAGAGTATCAGTATGCACAATTATCAAAATCCTTTACTTTGTCCTCCAAGTTTTGTATTGCAACCCATTAAGTCCCAGAGCTAACAGTGGATTGTTTCGCATCAATCCTAAGGTCTGCGGGCCAATCTGCCACTATCATCTCGACTCTAGTGTGGTGATCTTTACGGGTGTTGGTGGAATGATGATGATCTTTTGCTTATTTCAGCCCCCCATCTACTTGGGGCTTCATTCAATTTCTTGTTTAGACGTTCCTTTTCTTTTTCCTTAATTTTTTTTCTGGCCTTCGCTATGATTCAAGTCTATATTGTATCTAAAGTTCTGGTTTTTTCGATGTACCCTTTTGTCGAGCATCAATAAAATCTTTTTTGTGGATCAAACAAAAAGTTAGGGTGCCGCCCTAGTATCCAAATGGTTCCGCCCTTGACCTTCTAGTTCTATATATGGAGAGGGTCTGTCTTTAGCTCAAACCCAAAACTCCACCACCAAGAGTATAACACAACTACAACTTGATTTCGTTGATCAAAATAAATTCCACCCAACTGAAATGAGTCAAGGGGAGAATGACTATGAGAAGGATCTTCAGCACCTTACATCAAACATCAGTGGAAAAATCGGTGAAGGTGCCCAGAAAACTGAATCATTCTTCTCTTCGGCTTGCATTTACAGGGTGCCCGAACACCTTCGTAAGCTGAAAAGGAGCGCCTATACCCCTTGCCTCATCGCTATTGGCCCTCTTCACCGAAAAGACAAACACCTCCAAACACCCTTGCAACATGTCAAAATGAGCTATACAAATTACCTCTTGTCTCGACTGTTCGCAGGAATGGAGGACCCGGAATTAGCAGAGCAGTCAAAGTTCACGGTGCTAAAGAAATGTTTAGCAGAAATGAAGACATCGATAGATGATGCAAAGAAATGCTATGCAGCAGAAGTTACACTGGATGAGGAAATGATTTTGATCGATGGTTGTTTCATTCTCGAATTTTTGTACAGATCACGATCAATCGAACTTAAGAAGAGAACTGAAGAAGAAGAAAAAAAGCTGATTAGTGGAGGAGACAATGGCAACTCAAAGGTAAGGAAGCTTAAAGCATCAGCTATTTCATCAGTTGAGAAAACTTAATTAATCTTTTTTTTTTTTTCTAAAATTGCTACTTTTGGCATCCTTTTTAAGTACCTCAATTAAAATTATAATAGTGCATGCTTTATATGTGAAGATAAAAAATGATACTCGCTTTTGTGGTGTGGGTGACATATGATTTTCCTGTACTTTTGCTGGCTATGTCGTTCGGATCATTGACTAGTTGTGGTGCCACCGTGCCCATATTCTTTTTATTATTTGTAATCTTTTGTCAATATTTTAAAAAAAATATTCTTTGCCAGAATAACTAATTATTATCACAAGAATAACTTATTGATGGAGGCGCGCAATCTCGCCCGTCCGTTTCAGCAATTAACAGTCTAGATTTAAAAAAAAAAAACTCTTCCAGAAAAAAACCATCCAAAGCACTTTTGAATGCGCGAGATTGAGTCTCCGTAAAACTTATATATTTACGGAGCTCCGTGAATAAGTTTTTCTTTTTTATCACATAGCACACATTTCCCATTAAAGAGTCCAATGCTCTTTCTGGCTACGTCGTTTGGATCATTGACTAGTTGTGGTGCCATCGTGCCTATATTCTTTTTATTATTTGTAATCTTTTGTCATTATTTTAAAAAATATATATTCTTCGCCAGAATAACTTATTATCACAAGAATAATTTATTCATGGAGGCGCGCAATCTCATCCATCCGTTGCGGCAATTAACAGTCCGGATTTAAAAAAAAATATTCTTCCAGACAAGAGTCTGGAAAGAAGAGTTTTTTTTTTTTAAATCTGGACCGTCCAAAACAATTTTGAATGCGCGAGATTGAGTCTCTGTAGAACTTACATATTCACGTAGCCCCGTAAATAAGTTTTTCTTTTTTATCACATATCACACATTTCCCATTAAAGAGTCCAATGCTCATGCTCTTAGGTGCTAACCTAAGATTGATTTGTTTCTATATGTATCTACATGTATTACATGACTATTGACGATAGTCAAAATAGGATATTTAAGAAACTTTTACGGGAATAATTTTGCTACTCCCTTTTTTTTTTTAATGTCACTCTTCTTTATATTTTTATTAGATGATTTATTTTGTGAGTGAAGAGGAGTGACATTAACAAAAATAGGAGTGGCAAAATCAATTCCCAATTTTTATTCTCTTGATTCTTGGTCAACTAGAAAGTGAGGAAGCTAGGTGCTCTCCTAGGAATATTCCTTACGTGTTTTTAATCAACAAAGGTGCTAGATGCACAACCATTTGAATACAACATCAAATACAATATCTCACATTCATGCGGATCTTACACACACTTAACGCGTGGGAATTTTTGTGTACATGAATATACCACGATAAAACAATTCAACGAATCTCTCGCTCTCTCTCTACCTTTCCCCTAGAAAACCCCCTCCCTTTTTTCCAGATTTGGTCTCTCTAGGGGAGGGGACCGCCGCCTCCTCTCTCCCCTCCCCCCGAGCTCCACCTCCCCTTTCCCCTCCTCTCCATCTTTTCTCCCCCACTCCCTTCTCTGGGTTTGTTTTCAGACTTTCCTCCGATTTTGGTTTTGGTTCGAGTATTGCTGAGTTCGCTTCCTGACTCCAGCCGGCGGCTTGTGGGTCTGGTTTGGTCCGGGCTCCTCCTCGATCTCAAGATCTGGTGGCAGGGCTGGCGATTCAGAGGTCATCAGTGGTGGGTTGCGAATAACGGCGAGGTGGGCGGCGGCGTTGAGGTTTAGTTTTTTTCTTTCTTTGTCTTTCTTTTTCCGACCGTTTGGCTCGGTTTCTACCGGCTGATTTGGGTTTCCTCCAAATCAGTCTGGTTTGGTACCAGTTTGGGTTCCCCAAATCCGGCACCTATTGAGGATCGTCCGAGGTTGGGGTTGTTTGTGGTTGTTGGTGGGTTGTGGTTTGTCTGGGTGCTGTTGTCAGTGATCGGGTCTACTTTGACTTCTGCTCCGGTGAACAGCTCTCACCGTCCAGATTTCATATGCCTTTATCGGGTTTGAGTTGGAGTCCGGTCCGTTTGGATTCTCTACTATCTAGGCCTTTATTGGTTCTCATCTGGCGAGTTTGCCAATCTTGCTTTTACAGGGGGTGCCTGTGTCGAAGTCTAGATAGTTTTGACTCATTCTTGTATTTTTTGATGAAATCTGTATTGCCTTCGGACATTGTTATGAAATGAATTGACTGTGTTCCAAAAAACAAAAAAAAAGAATATACCACGATAGTCAACATGAAAAGTTTGGAAAAGGATAAAAATCTATTATGTTATCTTTTGTCAAAACAATACTAATTCCAAACATTGTTCTCTCATAGTAAGTTCTACCTAATATCTATATTTAGGATCAATCATGTTACGACATACTTATTTGAGATGAACAGGTTCTAATTATACTACAAGAAATTGTCCAATTACGATGAATAAATTTGGTTTCTGACTCATTAGATTTTGTCGCCAATAGTCCTTGCAAGTAAACATAAGATCGACAACTTACTTCGACTTTATGCACAGATTCGGTTTTTATAACAAATAAGCGACAAATATTCTCGTTGTTCACTATGACTCAATAATTGCCAAAAAAAAAAAATGATTCTCGCTATTTTTGAAAATTTTGTGGCCAATTCCATCACTTTCATGGCAAAATAAAGTTACCCACATACAGATACCGAAATATTTCGACGACGAGATGATTTTCATTCCCCAAAACATCTTCAAATGCAAAAAGTTATGTGACGTCTGCTTTACTGAACTAAAGATTGAACTTGCGACCAACATGCATTTCAAATTTTCAAGTGCAAAATTAAAGTATTTAAATTTATAAACCTAATGCACGTCTTTTCACCTCTCTAATTTTTTTTTCTTCAATGGGGTTAATTATGGTTCTCTTTTCCTTTTTCAATACTTTTGTGGTGTCTAGGCTTTTTTGAGCAAGTTTAATTTTTGTAAACAAGACATGATTTTCTGGTTGAATATGTTCTTTATATATATGGTGCATCTAGGTGACAACCGTTGTAATTGAACCACATATGCAAATAATATTTTTAAGTTCTAGTTTTTAAGAGGGATTATTTCCTTTATGCAAATGTGATGTCTCTAGATTTCCTCGCCGAATGTGTACCATTTGCATGGAAAAATAATTATGTCTCTAGATTTTTCCCGTTAGCTAGCTGTCATATCAAATTAATCCAAATAGTTTGTGAGATAGCCAGGATATATATACGAACTTTTAATTAATGACTTTGCATTTCAAAAAGCAGGGACCAAAACCAGATCCTATTTTTTGTAACAATTTGACCTTCTACAATGTGAAAACCGACTTGGTACGCCTCGAGAACCAGATTCCTTTCTTTGTGCTTGAGAAATTGTTCCGGCTCACAGTGGGTCGGATCCCGGATCGCCTTGACAAGAACTGGTCGCTCACCGATTACGTGTGGGGGTGCTATGGGAAAAAGACGAGTCCAGCAGGAGATTCCACCAACGCGAAAACTTGGTGTTCGCCTAGTGACTGTGTCCTATGGGTTTTTGGCAACAAATTGGTAAATTCTAGTACAACAAAAGAAGAAGAAAAGAAAGAAGAAGAAGACCGTAATGCTAATTATTATCATATCCTTCATAAAGTACATGATGGTTTCCTTCCTCTTGTTCTAACAAAACAGAAAGCATTAGTTAGTGATGAAGAAGTAGTCATGCCTTCGGCATCAGAACTTTATTTTGCAGGAGTCAAGTTTGTTCCCGATGCATCAGGTTACGATCTGTTCAAGTTCAGGTTCACTGAACCTAAAGGCCTATTTTGGAGGTGTCGTAGGGCTTTTTTTGTAATGCCACCACTTATGATACGCGACGAAACAGAGTTGTACCTCAGGAACCTCATTGCCTTCGAACAGTGCTGCCCTGGCGTTTCGCAATATGTTACGTCCTACGCATTAGTCATGGACATGTTGGTGAACTCTGATAGAGATGTCCAAGTGCTCGAGAAGGCCGGAGTCTTGTTTAACTACTTGGGTGCCAGAGAGGACGTCACCGATCTATTCAATAAGCTAGGCAAGGAAATTGCATTTGGAGAGTCCTTTTTCGCTGACGCATGCATCAAAGCCACCCGGTATAGCAAGCGCTTTTGGCCGAAGAATGTGTTACACTTGAGACGCACGTATTTTGCTTCTCCATGGACGTTCATAGCTTTCTGTGTCGGCTTCATTGCTTTTGTCATGTCTTTTGTTGATTTCGTCCGCAGTTTCCTCAAATAAGAAAAATGCGGATGTGGTTGTCAGGGAACAATGAGATGGGGTTAATCAATCAAGTGGGTGTGCATATTGAAGTTGCAGTTGGAAGTAGTAACGTGTTGCATCTATAATTAAGTACCGTGCTTTTGCGGTTGAATATATGTATGAGAGAGAGAGAGAGAGAGAGAGAGAGAGAGAGGTGGAATCGATCCAGTTTGGAGGTTGAGAGATTAAGTGTGTGATCAGATGTGTGGGGTTGTATTATTTTCAAAGCAGTAATAATATGAGTGTTTGTGTGAAAATTCTAAGCTCTTATTCCCACCAGGACGGTCGTCAACATTTTGTTGCTCAACCTGTTCAAGCGCAACAGCTCCATTGGCTTTGCTTCAACTTTGCATCCGAGTCCATGAAAATATTTCGGAGCAATTGCGTGAGTTCGAAACTTATCAAGGTGAAGTACTATATGTTTGTTAGCGCAACAAAAGTTGAAACCCTATACTTCTACCAGAAAGGTCTTCGTCATGTGATTCACTTACGATAAAAAGAGTAGTGAATGAAAGGAGAACATTTGGATCCTCTGTTGAACTATCTTCGACCATTTAAATTCAGAAAGAAAAAAAAAATGCATCTAAATTCAAGCTAATGAATGATCCAGAAACAAACTAACAGAAATTTGGTGTGGACGACGTAATGAAGCATAGCAAACCATTTACTGTACGAAAAGGATTTCATTGGCAGTACAATAGGATTGACTGAAGCTTTTGTACAAAAGAAAAAATGCTCCTACATCTCTCAAACTAACAAGTCACTCACACACATTTTAAAGTGGCCTATAATACAAACTGAACAATATACTTAAGGTTAATAACTAATCATATATAGCATGCAACCACTCTCTCCCTCTCTCAAGCAACAACTAAAACCTTGGGAGCTGCAACAGCGGCCTGCTTAGAATTAGTGGCTGCAACCGGAGGTGACGGCCTCGTTTCGTCATTCTTTTCTGTATTTGATGAATATTTGGCATTTCTAAGATGAGATTTTTTTTGGCTGCAGGGAATCCACCTTAAATTGGGGCCACAGAACTTCCATATTCCCGAAATTTGTACTAAGATGCTCTAAATTTAGAGGATGAAACTGCTCATAAATTGTCGAAAAAAGACTCAAACTCCATAACAACCTGCTCGATAGACATTCATGAAGCTTGAATTCTAGTCAAGTCATTATTGTCGAAATACTAAGGTTGCAGCATCATAAAAAATAAAAAAAGACAAGTTAATAAGTATCCCTTCCCGTAGGCGAATCCAAGCCAACGATGCCTTAGTACCAAACACATAATACTGAATTCTACTGCCACAATCCCAACTACAAGCAAGAGAAAAAAAACCCGCATAAAAAGTGTAAGGCA
Source organism: Rhododendron simsii (assembly GCA_014282245.1). Classification (NCBI taxonomy): domain Eukaryota; kingdom Viridiplantae; phylum Streptophyta; class Magnoliopsida; order Ericales; family Ericaceae; genus Rhododendron; species Rhododendron simsii. Next base: position 35,300,922 of record CM024957.1, on the reverse strand, counting down.
ATCTGATAATTCTCTACTTCCCCCTTTTTATATTACCTTCTCCTTTTCCCGGTTGGCAACTTTGTTGTTCTCACATGCAAGCTTCCGCCTCCTGTAGAACTCGGTTTCGTACTCTTCAGCTTGCTCGATTATTTCTCTTGGCAATTCTTTCTCCTTCTTCTCTCTCTCCTCCAATCGAATTGCATTGAGTCTGCACATTCACTCACAATCCGAGAAAACACCCGCAGTCAACTCTGAGATCATATATGAGTAAAGTATCTCATATCGATACTTTGAGACAAGCCACTTCGAGATAAGTACGACATTAATATTTACACGTAGGATTAGGACTAATAAGTGACCCAAACATTCAAGTTTGTCTTGAAACTATAATGAGTCTCAAAATTATGTCCAAGCTTGGCTTGTTTATTAGAAGAGCCGGTCTCAAATGGAAGTCAATCGAGCCGATCATGAATCAATCTTGAGTAGCTTGCATTTTCACACTACATAAGCTAAACAGCCGAGTAGTAGGTTTGAAAGCTTAATGAGCTTTAAAAAAGTTTCAAGTTTTATTTGTCAAAGTAACAAACCGATCTTGAACAAGCGTCACCAAGTCAAACATGAGCTCAAACTCGAGTAGCTTGGTTAAAAAATTGTGTTAGTTTTAGTGGACATCACACAACAGATAACTGATTTCAGAGGAAAGCTCTCTGTACTTGGAAGTGATAATTTCACAATCACAAGAATTTGCAGAACAAAATCCAAGAGAAAGAGTTGCAGCTATACAAACATATAATCGAGCTGCCCTCCTCAACTCAAGAGGATTACGTTTCCTGGTCTTTCACTGCTACTGTAATGTTTTCCATTTAGTCTAGTTGGCAGGTCTTGAGACACCGTTTGCCTACAGTTCCATGGTGCAAGATTATTTGGTTCAAGCATCATGTTCCAAAATGGGGTATCATCCAATGGATGGCTGTGTGGGGAAGACTATCTACCATGGACAGAATTCAGAATTGGGGTTTAATTGGTATCAATTGGTGTGTTCAGTGTCATAATGTCCCTGAGAGCCATGAACACCTTTTTTTCACCTGTCCTTACTCTACTCGATTGTGGAGGCAGGTGATGGCTAAGAACAATGTTTCAAGAACTCCTGGTGTTCTAGCTCAGCAATTGGATGAGATAAGGAACACTTTGAAGGGGGGATGATCTTCCTCAGGTTCTATACAAATTATCTTTGGCAACTACTATCTACTACTATATCGGGAGGGTGTAGATGATGCGATGCAGAGTGTTTACTGATTTGCGATGATATGTGAGTTCTTGGAAGCATATTAAGAAGACAGCCACCAACCAGTATTTGTGGCCTTGATGGCTTCGTTTTGTCGCTGTTCGATGTTTGTTAGTAGTTCACTTTCTTCTAGCTTTGTAATGCTTGGGAGTGTGTAATCTTCGTTTTTTTCTGTTTGATGAAATCTGGGGCTTGCCCCTGTTTCCTTGTTCCCATGGGGGTTTGTTCAATAAAATCTGAATTTACCAAAAAAAAAAATACATATAATCGAGTTCAGCATCATATGACACTACAAAACATTAACATGTCAACGCACAAATTGATTTGTTAGAGGGTACACTATTATGTGCATCAGTCCTCAAAATTGAACCTGAATTTGCTCAAATCACGAGTGTAGACAGCGAATTCAACAGCAAGAAAACAATGAAATCAAACTCGTTTAATCCACAATCACCAGGTAAATCAACTGCTGGGTGTGTACACAAAGGGTGCGGGGGTGCCCGGCCATGCACACAACCGAATATCCCTACTAATTACTATACTAATTTTCCAGCTTAATTTAGAAAATTATGTAGATTCGCTTTCAAGTTCCTTGTGTTTGAAAAACTCCCCAACTTTCCTATATATATGGCAAAAAGACACCTACAATTTTAATTTACAGCCATTTTTTGGTCATAAAAGGAATTGAGTACGACGTATATAATTATGATACAGTATAATCTTTGTAGTCAATACTAATACATCTAGTCGAGCCCCGCGCTAAATACAGATTATGCATCTGCTACTTTGAGCATATAAATGAGAACGACTCGTACATATAAAATCTTGTCTCTTCCTAACCTAGCAAGAATACGTGTTCTCTATATCAAAAAGATTATGTCTGCACAAAGAGAACTTAAAAGAATATTCAATGTGTCAAGAAAAATTCAAACTTTTCTCAATAAATTAGATGAATTCATGGACCAAAAAAATTTCAACTTTTGTCAACAAATATGAATTACTTTTAAGTTCCTCCCACTTATTCCTCCCACTTATTCCTCATTAATTTGTAACCCAACATCCTTCGATGGAGTCTGGCTCTTCTCCAATCTATAGGAAATTGGAGGATCCTCCTTTCAACGGGTGTAGCTAGCTAGCTTTTAAAGTGAACTCTTTCCGTTGTCAAAGTACTGTGTTTGTTTTCGCATTAGGTCTTTCAGAAAAATCAAAACTGCACCACCAACCTCTTTCATTGCTGATAAAGAAATATCTCTAGGAATACTTTGAACCACATATCTCTAACAGTCATTCCAACCAAGTACTCTGGGCCAAGAAAGAGACATCACATTGGAGTATTATTTTTCCTCACTCCACAAATTTGTTTATACATATTAGCGTCTGTCACCTGTTCGATTAACAGGCCGGAAAAAAAATCAATGAAAACCTTTTTCCTCTTGACATGCGCATCGAAGGATTGACATGTACGACTCTTAAAATTTATTCCATTTCCTCGCAAAAAAAAATTAGAAAAAAGATAGTTTCATGCAAATAATGTATATATACAAAAGTGGGTGGAAGACAAATTTCATACCAATTCAAATATTTTTTCTCTCGTCTCACTCTTTGCACTTCTCTGCTCTCCCACACCCTTCTCTTTTTTCTTTTTTTCCCAATATTGTATACATCAGTAGAAGTTAGTGGGGGAGTTAGAGAGCTAGTCCACAGGGGGTTAAGAGGCTATTCATAGCCCTAAACCCACAAATCGCTCACAGTGGGGCTCGAATCTTGATCTCCCACAAGGGACACTACTACAATATGTGCATATCTATAAGACTAATCAGCTGGGCTCTTGCCCAATATGAAACCGTTTTGTTGGACCGGGACCTAATCATACTAGAATGATCCTCTCCATGAGAATGGAAAATTTTTTGGTGGTCTTGAGGATACTGACATGTGTTATCAAAAAAGCTCCGTGCACAGCTTGCTGTGCACATAGCACAGCTCTACTGAGTGTATGGATTAAGTTTCCACATCCTCACATATAAACGTATGGTGGATAAGGGTGTAGGAGCACCATGCGTGACAATAACCCAAGACCACCAAATAATTACTCGAATGATCGTGCTAGAATGGCACACAATCATTATACTTAAACCTAGTGGAGATGAGAGAGACCCCAAGACATATACTTAGACAATCATTATACTCAACGATATGGAGTATTAATTTCTTGTAATTCATAAACGTCAAGTTGTTTCTACTAAATTAGAAGTGTAAAAAATATTCTGGGTGTTTGTGAGAGAACATGTGTTAGATGTTTTAATTTAGTATGAATAACTTTACAAAAGCTAATAAATTGTAGTGCAAACATTTTATTTTGAAACGGGATCTAATTGGCAAAGAGCAGCCACAGGAATATCCATAATCCCTTTCATTTGAGGTGGTTGGATGATCAACTTCCCGATTGATTAATTTGTGGAGGTTGTCGTCTCAGTTTTGTGTGCTGAGGCATGGCGTGCTGGAATTAACTTTCTTTTTTTATCGGCAACAAAAGATTTATAGATGGATTCACGTATGGTAGAAGAGGGACGACTCGCAACAGTTTGATTCACATATTTTGGGTGGCAAAAGGTCTGATAACCTATGGAAGTATTTATTGTTATCAAAGAAATTCATCGAGAAGTTGATTGGGTTAGGATATGGGATTTTCATTTTATTCATAGATCGAAAATGTACTCCAGCAACTTCGAATTTGCGAGGTTCTGATATTTTGTATTTAGGAAACAAGATTCTTTTTTTGATCGACAAAAGTAACATTTTATTAGGGGAAGAGGAATGAAATCTAATCAAAAGTTGAAAAATACAACCTAAGGGCAAATCCCTTAGCACCTAAGGACCGAAAAAGCCCGGATAAACAATAACCAGGGCACAAACACCTGAGAGGCTTAAAAGCCCAAATCAAACAATATATAGCTAACAAAACTGGAACAAGGCCCACGAAATGGACCGGAGGTGATAGGGGGTTGGTAACCCCCAGCATACATAAAAGTTTCTCCAATAAGATACAGAGTTGTGTTGATAGATATATATGTATGACTAGTATAGTTCAATGCTGATGTTCTTAGGTGCAAACAGAAAGATGATGAAAGCGAAGATGTGAGAAAAAGTGATGGAAATAATTGCAAAACGACATCAAAATGCAATTATGTATGACTAGTATAGTCATAAAGCATTAATTAATCAATCACAGTTTAATCATGAAATTTTATTTTTAGGTCCCGTTCCATAATAGCTTCTTAAAAAATAAATACTTATTTAACATTTTCAAACACAAAAATAATATAAATAAAAAATAAATTTTCATTTTTTTTGCACTGTATTAAAGATATCAATGAGATCTATGAAACAAGATCTATTAAAGATCTCAATAAGCCAATTTTTTCGTCTTTATTAAAAAAATTGGATTTCGATTGTAATTTTTTACTTTTTAGGTTTCTCTCATCATGACAATGCAATAAACTCCAAAAAATTGACGAAAAACTAACTAATACGAAAAAAAATTTGAATAAGGTCATTATAAATAATCCAGTTGGCATATGTAGCCGAACGGGGCCGTCCACATGACAACTTTGTAAAAGGGTAAAATTCTGTTTACTTCCTCCGTTCCTATTTACTACTGAATGTTTTTCTATTGATTTTTGTGTAATTTTAAATTCTCAAAAAATATATTTTAATGAATTTTTTTTAATTTTCTTATACTCCCTCTGTCCTATTTATATTGTCTATTTTTGAATTGCGTGTCATTCTAGTTATTTATATCTTTCAATCTATAATTTTTTTCATAATTTAAAAAATTTTGTATTATGGAACTAATTAAGATCTATTAAATAAGAACCATAATGCAAATTTTTTGAGATTCATACTAAAAAATATAGTCAAAAGACATAAAAGACAAACAAAATGATGGACAATGACCCACCCATAAGTTGTCGACATGGTAAGGGCTGACGTGCCCTTGCAACATATATAGCAAGGTTTGATTCCCCATGGAGGCAAACCATGATTTAAGTGGGGGGCCATGGCGGTGAGTTGCTGTATTAGTCTCTTCCGAGGTTTGGATTGTGCAGTCGGATCTAATAGAGGCTCGGCTGCAGGGTTGTTCCTCGGTTGCCCAAAAAAAATAATGAACAATAAAAATGAAACGAAGGGAGTACCAAATCGAAGTACTCATTAAGTTGACGATTTGGTGTGAACAGCCAACTGCATCTCGATCTGTTCATGTAGTCCATTTCAACCTCCGTTGCATTGGAGCCTTGTTCGGCATAGGATTAGAACATGAGAAGGTTTTGGCCTATAAAGAGGGAGGCGGGGGAGCTGTTGCCCCTTAAAGGGCAGCAGCCTGCTGTCCCAACCGAATGGGGTCCGTTTCGATTTCGCTTTGATAATCAGAAAAGTTCACTTCGTAGAACTCGTCGAGTAGAACAAGTTTATCAAAAATTTGCTCAATCGAATGTCATTAAATGCCTGATTGGAACACATATAACTTGTCAATAATGGGTTCCAGTGGAATTGATCCAGTGTTTCGGATCCATTCTTTTCAAGATAAAACTGTTTCGATAAGGCTCTTAATGATATCCGTTCAAGCTGATTTTTGGTACACTTGTTCTACTCAACGAGCTCTATGTAATGAACGTTTCTGATCATCAAAGCGAGACAGAAGCGGACCCCATTTGGTTGAGATAGTTAAGGGGCAGCAGCTCCCCCGCCTCCTATCAAGAGAGGGCCACTGCTCTTAATTACTCGTACTATTGTACTTCCTTTGTCCCAATTTGTTTGTTCAATTGTCGAAATTTATATCTTTCAAAAATATACTTATATCTTACATCTTATAATATTTTTTATGATTTTAAAGATTTTATATAATAAAACTTATTGAGATTTATCAAACAAGATCTATATTGTATATTAAAAACATTATGAATTAAAAATTATAGACAATTTTTTTAGAGGTCAAACGCTCTAAAAATGTCAAAAAGGGGACAAACAAATCGGAACAGAGGGAGTATCTCAGAGCAAAGAGAGAAGAGTATTGCTATGAGTACCGACGGTTTCCGTAGGGAAACCATACCGAAGGCCACGCCGGGCAGTCTCTGGCCACCGGACGGTCGATCTAAGATGTTCAAAAATTCTAAAAGAAAACCGTGGGCTCGGCGCGGGAATCAATGGCATCCGAGGTGTATATGGTGCTTGATCTAAATACCTTATTTTTCTTATTTTCATTGTTCATTAACCTGTTTGTCTCTTTTATGACTTTTGCCTGCATCTTTTAGTGTGAATTTTGAAAAATATACAATATGAATCTTGTTTGGTAAATCTCGATTCGTTCTATAATATAAAGTTTTCACAATTATGAACAATATTAGAGATTGAAATATATAAGCAGTTAAAAAATGACACGCAATTCATAAAAGAACAATGACAATGGGACGGGCAAAATAATAAACAACTATGGATCGAGTAGTTTATCAAATTAGCTAAAAGTACTAAAATCGTCATTTTATTACTTTTAGCTCATTTGGGAAATTACCACTAACATTTGTAATTGAGCTCAACGGATTTGACACCTAAACAATTTGGGTGAATTGATATATGTATATCAGAACTGCTACGTTCACCGCACGTAGGCCACCGCATGCTTAGTGAAACCCAATCCGGGGTCTCACAAAAATAGGATAAAAACATTCATAAATTTTAAAATATTTATCTATGAGGCACTGTAAAAAATCAGCTCTAACGGATATTGGTAAGTATATTTTAAGAATTCGTAGGGACAAAATTGCTCTATATTTTTGTGGGGCCCAGTCCATGCGGTGGCCTATGTACAGTGAGAGTAGACTTTACAAATGTATATTGCTTGACCGATTCCTATCCTAAATTAATGGGTTGCCCCAAGCGTAGGGCGGAGATCGACGCAGCACAATATCCGGTAAGACCGGAGTCGAATCCACAAAGATGGTGATGTGTGCTGACTAAAAACTCGAGTTGTTACTTTTTAAACGGGCTCTTAGGTAGCCACCCCTTGACGTTTTGATTAAGAGATTAATTAAAACCTAGAATTAATTGTACTTTTCAGAGAATTAAAAGGAGGTACGATCGTAGGGTTCGTAGCACTCGTAACCAATCCGGATTATCCTGCTCCATTAGTGTTCTAAAAAAAAGGTTCAACTTTAGTTTGAAAAAGATACCCCGCAAGATGCGAGACCTTATGGTCGCCGTATACCCATGCGCAGCGAAGAATGAGTTTTGGACCCCCATTCCCCCGTTTACGTGGGCTCCGACGATACCCGGGTTCGTCCGCGGGAAGTATTTTTCCAGTCTTAAATCATTTTTTCATTGTTTGAAAATAAAAGCAATACCCGGACTGACCACGGTGTGCTAATCACCCCGCGACCCTACCCAAACAACTACTCACTGATCATTAAATACGAAACAAAAGAAGTCCTAACTTGAAACATGCTTCTATTGTACGAGATGAAAAATAAACAAAAGATCCAAATCAAACAAAAACAAATGAACAACTTCTATAAAGAACGAAAATTAAAACTAGTTACCGGAATGCGAGTAATTGAACAAGACTTGAAATAGCTTGAAGGAAAGAAACTCGGAAGAAAAATAAACAGAACAAAAGTCACAGCAGCCGGCAGCCCCCGTATCGTCATGTGTGCGTGGGAAATCCAGAAGATATCACCGCCGCTTCTTCTTTGTATCGTCCGTGCGAGAGCCTCCAAAATCGTCCGTCGGAATCCCCTTTTATAAGCTGCTGATGGCCCATGTAAAAGCCCTATTTTCCTCTTTTTATTCCCAGCCGACAATTAGCTTAGGAAGCCCACTTTTCTTTGGCCCAACTCTTAGTCAGAGTAATGAATTAATTCTGGGCCGCTCCTAATTTTTGACAACTTGGCCCGCCAGGTCCTTTTCGGAAAAAGTACAATTCCCTCCAAATCCCTTGAGTATGGTTTGACTTATTTACCCTCAGTTAAATAGGTTTTGTACATATTCCTCTCTTGTCTCTATTTCTCCTCTTCAACCCCCCGCCACAATCTCCTCCGTTGCCGGCATTCCCTCCTGCCCCTCCCGCCTGTCACTAACGACGGCGACGCCACCATCACCAACAACGCCACCATCCTCACCACCGTCCATCCCTCCACCATAGCCATCGGTTTCAACCACCGCCCAAGAGCCCGTCAATTTGGTTTCGATCTCAGTCGACCGTCGACGAGTTCCGAGCCATGGCTTCTTCCTTGGTTGCAAGGGCGGTTGGTCGAGCTGCAACCGTCGCTTGTCTCTCCTCTCCACCATCGTTGGCTCAAGCCACTAGCCTAGTCCAGCGTCGTGGCCTCGCTGGTGCCCGACCCACGGCAACGCGGCACGCAGATCTGGATACGAGCAACTATTCCTCCTCAACCCCCCACTTTTAACGGCAGACGAACCATTACTATACACCGTCCGATCAGAAATAGGACGGTACTGGTGGGTTCTTTTAGGATCCGTTTGGGTAGATAGGGATTTCTAAAATGAAGGAATTTGCCATAAAGTTTTAGTAAGAGTTGCTGGAATTTAGATTTGGTACTTTATATATGCATTTTGACATTGAGTTTGATATTGACTTGAAATGGTTACTGAGTAAGTGTGATTTGAGATTGTAGTTGTATAAGGATTCCGATAAGATCATATATGCCATCTCTAATCCCTGTTAAAAACTTCAATTTCACCAGACACTTGAACTAATCCACCTGTATTTATGATAAAACTGAACGTTCAAAAGACAACTATAGCTAAGGCTCCTAAATTAAACTGAACACTACGTCTGCTCATGGAATTCACCTCTATCTGAGCGGACGTTTAGGGTGGTTTGCAAATCTCAGTTGATTTTCAAAATTGGAGAGATGATCCATGAAATCTACGCACCTTACACAGATGTTTGTCTATGTGTGCATATGCTGTTGAAATGGGTGTCTAATCCTTTTGGTTGGGTTCTTTACGTGGTTTCTTTTTTGAGTTAAAAATAGGGATGACGGGACTGTATGTCTTTCTGCTAATATTTGGTCTTTTTATTTATTTATCAACGATAATCTTTGGACATCTAATCTTATCCCATATGGGTAGTCAGAAATGTTGCTCGACGGGGACACCATTAAACATGGTCATAAAATTTTCTATCTTTTACTTATACTAAATAAAAATGAAATGAACTTAAAACATAAAATTTACTAGAATATATGTAGAGATAGAATGAGTCTTTTGTGTGAAACCATTAATTTACTAGAATATATGTAGAGATAAAATGAGTCTTTTATTCCATGAATTAGCTTCAGATTCGCAGTGTTAATTGTAAATTTAGAAAGAATTTAATATTGTTAATTGTACTTTTACACTTTTATTAATTAACATTGTTAATTGTTAAATAGATAGAAATTAACACTATTAATTAAGATTGTTAAATGTGGTGTGAATTTTGATGAAAATTAACACTGTTAATTTAGATAGAAATTAACACTATTAATTGTGGTATAAATTTAGTGAGAGATTAACACTATTAATTTAAACAGAAAGTAACACAGTTAATTGTGGTGGTGGCAGCGGCGGCGGCGTGGTGTTGGTCATTGTGGTGGCGGCGATGGTGGTGACATGATGGTGGTTGTTATGGTGGTGGTCATTGTGGTGGCGGCGGCGACGTGGTGGTGGTGGCGGTGGTTGTGGTGGTGTAGGAGGATGTATGGACCGAAAGGTATTAACACTGTTAATTGAGGTATGAATTTACATAGAAATTAACATTGTTAATTTAGACGAAAATCAACATTGTTAATTGTGGTGGTGGTGATGGAGGTGGCGACGTGGTGGCGGCGGCGACGTGGTGGGGGTGGTGGCGGCGACATGATGGTGGTGTTGGTGGTGGCATGGTGGCGGTGGTGGTGATGGTGGAATGGTTGTATAGGAGGTTATATGGCCAACTGTTAATTAACACTGTTAATTGTTGTATAAATTTATATAAAGATTATTAATTAACATTGTTAATTGTTAAATAGACAGAAATTAACACTATTAATTAAGATTGTTAATTATGATGTGAATTTTGATGAAAATTAACACTGTTAATTTAGATAGAAATTAACACTGTTAATTGTGTGAGAGATTAACACTGTTAATTTAAACAGAAAGTAACACAGTTAATTGTGGTGGCGGCGACGGTGGTGACGTGGTGGTAGAGTGGTGGTGGTTGTTATGGTGGTGGTCATTGTGGTGGCGGCTGCGACGTGGTGGTGGTGGCAGTGGTTTGTTTGTGGTGTAGGAGGGTGTATGGGTAGAAGGGTATTAACACTATTAATTGAGGTGTGAATTTACATAGGAATTAACATTGTTAATTTAGACGAAAATCAACATTGTTAATTTGTTGTGGCGGCGATGTGGTGGCATGGCGGCGTCCGTGATGGTGGTGGTGTGTTGGTGGTGGTGGTGGTGTTAATGGTGGAGTGGG